>VALG01013648.1:8687-67306 GCA_009835305.1 Ipomoea purpurea
TATTTGGCTCTAAATATTTTGGCCATAGGCTTTCATCATTTTGAATTAGCCTCCATCCAAGCTTGGCAAAAAAAAAGCTAAATTCATTGGTCTAATTTCCTGATTCCTAAGCCCCGCAAGACTTGCTCTTAGTTACAATATCCCATCTAACAAGGTGGCATCTCCACTCACCATCCTTGCTTCCCCATATGAAGCTTCTAATGAGTTTTTCAATATTTGAAACCACACCAGCCGGCATCAGCATTGTTTGAATGGAATAGAAAGGAATCGAGGTCAGAAACGGATTGTGCCAAGGTAACTCTGCCAGCCATGGAGAGAGTTCTCGACTTCCACCCTGCTAACCGAGACTGTATTCTCTGCAATACACCTTTGAATGATTTTCTTTTGACCCTTCCATGTATAGAGGGAATGCCCAGGTAAGCACCCATGTTGGAAACAATGGGATTTCGGCCATCTTAGCAATCTTAGTTGAGAGCCAGCTTCAGTATTCCTTGAGAAGAACATGGTTGACTTCTGCAAGCTGAGTCTTTGGCCTGAAGATGAGCAGAATGTGTCGAGGCACCATTTCATCTCCAAGGCTTGCTGCTCCATTGCTTCACCAAAAAATACTAAATCGTCTGCAAAAAAGAGATTGGGAGATGTGAGCCCTTGTCTAGACAGTTTAATACCTTTCCAACGCCCCTTCATTAACAGATGTTTGAATAATATGGCTAAGTCTTTCAATGCATAAGACAAAGAGTAAGGGTGAAATAGAATCTCACTGACGAATTCCCCTCCTTGGCTTGAACCAATCGGTTTTCTGGCCATTCCACAATACTGCCACATTCGGGGATGAGACACATTCCATGATACGCTTTATCCACACATTATTGAAGCCGATGTCCTGAAGGGTTTCTCTTATGAAATCCCATGATAGTCTATCGTAGGCCTTCTCCAAGTATCTTCATTATCATCCAACCGGTTTTTCCTTTCTTATTCCTCATGGCATTGAGTACTTCATGATAGATAAGAATTTATTTGAGATTGTGCCTGCCTGGGACGAATCTAGTTTGATGAGGACCAATCAATTTTCCTAGAGATGCCTTTCAATCTGGTTAACATTATCTTAGTTATTAGTTTGTAGGAGACGTTGCATAGGCTATATCGGGCGAAATTGCTTGACACTACTAGGATTTCGTGTCATTGCAATCAGCCGGCAATACCCCTTCCTCAAAAAATGTCTTTAGAAGCTAAGGAGGCTCTCGCCAATAATCCCCCAAGTTTTTTTATAGAAGCTAAGAATACCCATCTGGTCCTTGGAGCTTTACATGGCGCCATTTCAAAGAGATTTCTTTTGATTCATCTACAGAAAGCGGCACATCAAGCTTAATCCAATTTGTGTCACTAAGAGGGGGAAATACAGTTTGCAAGGCTAGATATTCCTTCCTACTTCCTTTCGAAAATCTGATGATCGCAAATCTACTAATTGGTTTTGCTGTGTTTTTTAGGACAATCTTGTCTAATGGGTTTGTCAAAAACAGCGTACTATGGCTCGTTCATCAACTGAGGCTGTATACAAAGGGCTGGCTGATGTCTCTGCAGAGGTTACTTGGCTCGTCTCACTGATGAAGGAAATCGGTTTGCGCCACCTTCTGTGCCCAAAAATCTGGTGTGACAATCTGGGAGCTACTTATCTGTGTGCTAATCCGGTGTTTCATGCTCGCACCAAGCACATTGAGATCGACTACCACTTTGTTCGTGATAAAGTCACAAAAAAGGAATTACAAGTCAATTTTATTTCTACCAAAGATCAGATAGCGGATATTTTTACTAAGTCTCTTTGTCTGTGCGTTTTAATTTACTCCGTTTGCAAGGCTCAATGTTTTGGCTGACCAACCTTGTGCTTGAGGGAGAGTATTAGGACTTCTACCTAGTAGTATTAGACTAGATCTCTTATTTCGTGTCTTTATATACTTTGTATCCGTGCTCTTTGTCAATACACAGATAAATATTTCTCATCAGAATTTCATAACACAGACACACAAAATCACAATGCAAGACACATACACATATATATTTAATTACTTTCCAAAATCTGATTTAGGGTACAAATTTGTGTTCATAAGCACAAAGTTTCACAACACAAGACACAAATTCATAAATTAGAACACTAATACTAAATTTGTGTCAGGAACGAATTCATAACACAATGACACAAAACCACAACACAAGACACATACGCATCTTATATATTTACTTATTTTCAAATCTGATTTGGGTACAAAATTTGTGTTTCATAGGCACAAAGTTTCACAACACAAGACAAAATTCATAACATTAAGACACAACTACAAATTAATTTGTGTCAGGTACAAAATTTCATAATACAAGACACAAAAACTCACAAATAAAACACATACACATGCACAACGATGAGGTACATAATAAAGGATGATAAATCATGAAGGGCATCATAGACTTTACACTCTTCTAATGGCACGTTTGGTTCGTGGAATAGGCCAGGCCTGGAATGGAATAGCATTCCTAGTAATTGGCATATTCCTTTGTTTGGTAAAATCTTTTTATTCCCAGGAACATTGTTCCTGGGAATGACCTATTCCCCTTGCAAGGGGAATAGAGATTCCTGGCACCCCCCCCCCACCCCTGGTATTAGGTTATTCCTGAGTTCTCAGGAATAGCTAAAGTTCCTATTTCCTATTTTACCCCTCCCTCAAAATTAATTTCCTTTTCTATACATACACACATAAATAGAAGCCACCGTAGCAGTTCCGCCATTATGCCCGAACCCCCGCTACCGTAGTAGTTCCGCCATTATGCCCGAACCCCCGCCACCGTAGCAGTTCGCTTGATATAAACTGTTGGAGACCTTGTGTCGTGTGGGCACATACGATCGCAGGCGGCAGGAATACAACGATCACCATCCGGACGTCTCCTCTCCCCCACGATCACTCGACGGTGGCCAGAAAATTTTCCAAGGTGGTGTTACGCAGACTGAGTTTTTCCAGCGTGCCGAGTCAACGGACAAAGAGGAGAGGTGGTTAGTGGCGTTGGCTTCGTCTCCATTCGGCTTCAATTCCTGCCAGAGGTGCCCTCTCTCCGTTCTCCACCACCGTGCGATCGATCTTTGACAGCTTCGTCTCGCCTCCGGCACTGCCATCGTCCGTGGGATTTGATGATGAGGAAGCGTTCGGCTAAGAATATCTAAGTTTATATCACAAATGTAATGTGATCGGTTCTAATGGTTGGCTGGGAGTGGCATTCGCTATTTTATCCACAAAAATCTCCAAAGCAGCTTTTATCATTGGTTCTAAAAATCTCCTCAGAACAATGAAATCTGCTATACAAATGGAAAATGAACATTACTAATATCATAATTTACAGATCATAAAACAAACAACAACAACAACAATAATAATAATAATAAATAATAATAATAATAATAATAATAATAATAATAATAATAATAATAATAATAATAATAATAATATAATAATAATATTATTATTATTATTATTATTATTATTATTATTATTATTATTATTATTATTATTATTATGTTAAAGGACATTTATGTCTTTTAAACCTATATTCCATTTCTAATCTTTCAACCAACCAAACGTTAGAATACAATTCCTAAAGTTTATTCCTTCAGCGAACCAAACACATAATACAATTTTTGTTCTATTCCTTACCTATTCCATTCCCAATGGAATAGCATTCATATTTCCTCCAAATTCATTCCGTGAATCAAGCGTGCCATAAGTCTGTTATAACCGTCTTCTATATATATGCTTTCATTGTACGTTGGTATATATACTCTTTCTTTCATTTACGGTGTAAGTTGACTATTATGATAATACAATCCATCTTCTTTCACATACACTGCTCTGTCCGTCATGGTATCAGAGCCATCCCGGCGTAACACCTACGCCGCCGTCGTCACCGGTGAGATGAGATACAAGATCAGCATGCAGCTTCACCGATCACCAATCACCGGCGCAAAATCATTCTCCAACTGTTCCACAGACAGGAACACCTCTGAATTAGAGAACTCCTCCGCTACAAAGAACTCTCCACAATAGAGAGCTTTTGATCAGACAGATAAGGAGTCTCAACATGGAAGATCTAGACAATCCGCTATCTCAACGCAAATGATAGCCCTTGCGCCATTCTCGTTAATCCACCACTGCAAGGCAGCACCAACTATGGATCTTGGATTATTTCAATGCGAATTGCATTGGAAATAAAAAATAAGTGGTGCATTGTTTGATGGTGTTAGATCTAAATAGCCTAAATATAATGAATACAGTATACGAGAGATCTGACCTCGTATAAGAGCGGAAGCGTAGCCATGTAGATCTCCAGCCATAGTTGATGTTCTTGTTGTGTTGCTCTTAACGGTAGACCATTATGCCATATTTTGCCTCTTACCTACCTCAGAACCCTAGATGGTGTATTGGTGTCTACTGAGCAGTAGAGTACCATCTGAATGTGCTATCTAATCCATAAACCTATATCCCATCAATCCAGGTTTATATTATGCACAGAGTTTGGTTGACTAACAACATTAGTTATTAAGTCCGACCAGACCACTTAATAAGCCTAGTCAACTTGCACCACTTAATTAAGGCCTAATATATAATATATAATATATTAGGGAAAATCTTACAGATGGAAGTATCTCAACACCTAGCAGGGAAGACAACAAGTACATAACGTGGAGACGATGCAATCTCATCGTATGCTCTTGGATATTCAAATCGGTGCACGCATCTATTGCTCAAAACATAATGCATCTGGACAAAGATAGAGAGGTATGGGAAGATTTGAAGCGCAGGTTTTCACAGTGTGATGCGCAGAAAGATCTCGGCGTTGCAGAGCGAGATCTACAACATAAAGCAAAGAACTCTTTCCGTGAATGGTTACTACACGAGGTGCAGGATCCTATGGGAAGAGATGAATGCGTTGAGGCCCCTTCCCTTCTGCAAGTGCGATCCGAAGTGCTCCTGTGGCTTAATCAATGAAATCAGGCAAGAACGAGACATCAATCAGGTTATACACTTCCTTCAAGGCCTTAATGATGATTATAGCAGTTTGAAGTCTAATATTCTCGTTCTTGATCCGCTTCCTGAGGTTTACAAAGTTTTCGTTATGGCTGAAAAACTAGAAAGACAAATTGCTTTGGCAAATTTGAGCTTAGGCAACCATGAGATTAGTCAAGCTCATGCAGTACAGTCTGAACAAGGAAATATGAATGAAGTTGTTGCAGCAATGAACTCATATAGTAGTCAATATAATGAGAGATGAAATGGAAACTCAAACAAGGAGCAAAATGTACATATTGTGGAATGAGTGGACATACCGTTGATAAATGCTTCAAGAAACACGGTTATCCTCTGGGATGGATCCCGGGATATAAATCTAAGGGAAAACAAACAGCAGCTGTGAGCCTACAATCTGGAAATCTGGAGTCTCCTTCTACTGTTGCCACTTCAGATCAATTGGATAAACTAATCTCTCTGCTTCAAACTTAGATCGGGCAATCTTCCAATACCAAAACCTCAGCTGCTATCACTCTGGTCCCAAATTTCAATCAGGGAGGTAATCGAATGAAGGCAAGTGTCCTATTAAACATATCAACTCTATTTTGCTATCCTCTTCTACTTGGATCGTTGATTCCGGGGCTACTGATCATATAATCTGTGACTTAAACTTCTTTGATAATTATCATGTTGCTTGTGGCACTGAAGTAAACCTTCCTACTGGAAAGACAATTGCAGTTACTCACACAGGAAGTGTTGACTCAACAGAGATTTGTGGTTGAAAGATGCCCTCTATATTCATCTTTCAAATTCAATTTAATATCTGTCACCAAGCTTCTACAAAGTATATGCTATAAATTGACTTTTACACTTGAACAATGCATGATTCAGGATCCCCTTGGAAAGATAGTTGGTTTGGCTAGACAGACAAATGGCTTGTACCTATTGATGAAGCCTCCAAGTACACAGAATATAGATCATAAAAGTGTTAATGCACAATGTAATAGCATTGAGCTTTGGCACCAATGATTAGGGCATTTCCCTATGAATAAACTCAGTTTTTTGAATGAAATAAAAGGCTATGTTCCTAAGAATCTCCCTTGTGATGTTTGTCACTTTGCAAACACAAACGTCTCCCTTTCCCCTTAGTATACATTTTCAAATGCATGTTTTGATTTGGTTCATGCAGATAGTTGGGGGCCATTCCATGTTGATGCATTAAAAGGGGAGCATTACTTCTTGACTCTAGTGGAGATTACTCTAGATTCACTTGGCTGCACTTGATGAATAACAAGTCTGAAGTCAGGTAATATCTGAAACGGTTCCTTGCAATGGCATTCACACAATTTGGGGTTTTGATCAAGACAATTCAAACTGATAATGGGGGCGAATTTAATATGACAGATTTCTTTACAGGCAAGGAATTAGCCATCAAAAATCATGTGTCTATACTCCACAGCAAAACGCGGTTGTTGAAAGAAAACTCCAACATATACTCAATGTTGCAAGGGCTCTCAAGTATCAAGCTCTCTACCCCTTGAATTCTGGGGACAATGCGTCTTACATGCCACATTTCTTATCAATAGGCTACCATCACCGCTGTTAGAGATGTCAACTCCTTACAGTAGGCTATACGGGAAAGAACCGGATCTGAGTAGTTTGAAAGTACTGGGATGCTTATGTTATGCATCGAATTTGTCTCCTTCGAGACATAAAATGGCTCAACATAGCAAGAAGTGTGTCTTCATAGGCATTCCTGCTCACATCAAGGGCTACATGCTATATGACTTGCATGATAAAGCCATTCTATCAAGGGATGTAAGCTTTTATGAAACACATTTCCCTTTCTCTGAAGAAGAACATATCATAGACATGCCTCCACTGCAGTCTATTGAACCTTGCATTCCTTTGATTCCAATCGCTACTCCAATGCATTTGAGCTCTATGAGGCTAATTCTGGGACTCCTCTGCCCAGTCTAGTGCGGCACAAACACCATGAAGTTGACGTATTTGAGATAGCCCCTTTCATGGCAATATGAGCAGCCCAATATCTTCGCAAAAGGCAATGCAGCAGTAGTCCCATGATGGCACTCCTCAATTTGATGCACAACAACATGATGAATGCATCTCACAAGAAACAAATGATGCCACTGTTTTTCCATCTAAGCAACTGAGGAGATCTGAAAGGCCCCGGCGTGCTCCGAACAGGCTCCAAGATTATTACTGTGAGGCGGTGATCACTAAAGGTACTTCCCCTCACCACTTATCGAAAGTCATGAGCTTTGATGCCTTAACCTCGGCACACAAGGCTTTCTCATTGGCAGTCACAGCGGTTAATGAACCAAAGACGTACAGCCAAGCCATAACAGATGACAATTGGAAGAAAGCAATGATTACAGAGATACAAGCTTTACAAGATAATCAAACTTGGGAATTAACTGAGTTGCCTGCAGGAAATACACCCATAGGGTGTAAGTGGGTGTACAAATGCAAGTTGAAGTCGGATGGTTCCATAGAAAGGTACAAAGCACGTCTTGTTGCAAATGTTATACTCAACAATTGGGCATTGATTATATAGAAACCTTTTCTTAGTCATGAGGATCTCTATAATTCAGAGTTTCCTAGCAGTTGCATCTTCCCAAGCTTGGCATGTGCATCAATTAGACGTGAATAACGCCTTCTTGCACGGTGATCTAACAGATGAAGTGTACATGACTTTGCCTCCCGGATTTAACACTAACAAGCCAAACCAAGTCTACAGGTTGTTTCGTTCCCTCTATGGCCTTAAACGGGTCAGTTGTCAATGGAATGAGAAGCTCTGTACTGCCTTGTTAGCATTGGTTTTGCTCAATCAAAATCAGATCCATCTCTGTTCACAAAAGGGAAAGATGAAAATTCCATAGCTGCTCTTATATATGTGGATGATATATTAGTCACAAGTCCTAACATCTCACTAATCACAGACATCAAGACTTTCATGGATGAAGCTTTTCAGTATAAAAGATCTAGCGAATCTCAGCTACTTTCTAGGCATTGAGGAAGTAATGAGCAACTCAGGTTTGCATCTTTGTCAGAGAAAATATGTTCTGGATATCTTAGCTGAGGAAAGCTTTCTTGAATGCAAGCCGTCAACACTCCCATGGTACATGGTCACCAACTACAACACATATGATGGTGTTCCTTTAACAGATTCTAGTAAATACAGAAGACTTGTTGGCCGCTTGCTATACCTAACTGCCACCGACTAGACATAGCGTACACAGTTCAACATTAAGTCAATTCATTGATGCTCGCCTACTGACCATCATTTAAACGCATCTCAACGAGGAGTTCCAGATTAATTAGGAGTTGTGTCGTCATAATTTATATCGAGAATTCTCCAGTCTGTGAAACTAAAACTCTTACGAAAGATCTCGCTCCTATTTTTAATGGAATTGGCAATACTTGTGCTGGATTCATAGTATATTTCTTGCCCGGTACTCATATGGCCAGTTCCTAACATGATGTTTTTTTGAGACGTCGGTTGATGTATCTCACCTTGACGGTAAGTGTGTTGGAATAAGGAAGAGATAGACATTGCTACAACACAAATGTGTATACTTTGAGGAAAAAAACAAAAAAAAAGATAATAATATTCTAGATAGTATAACTTATGCTAATACAGTGCGATGAGCTGCGTTTAAATGATTTAGACTCATCGACAGTATGATTTTAACGGAGGTTTTTATAGTTACTTATTTCTCATTATTGAATGATATACATTATATCCTTCAGCATTGCCACATTGTTATGGAGTCCCACCTTTCTAATAAGATTGAGCTTAGCCAAACTCTGGTGGAACAACCCTGTTTCACTCCATAATTTGATGTTTCGCACAATGCGGTATTTACCAAATGATATCTCATCATCTCATTTTTTGTATTTTATTATTCAACATGGGATTTGTTAAAGAACGACCTAGACCAACCTACATATGTATAATACTCTGGTTGAGCTGACCTTTGCCAGCATAACCCTAACAGCAAATGACTTGGAGTGTTGTGGCTTGTTTTCATATGTACATATGCTTTGAATCATCAGCGTGAGAGAATAATCCCAGTATACAGATATCTTTCTTATCTTCGCATTCTGACAAAAGATAGATTGCATTAACCTGAGCTTTCGCTCAATATAATTACTTTCCTACATCAAGATGCGTAATGGTAGAAAGTAGTCACTAGTAGATTTCGCTGATCTTTAAACGTGTGAACTAAATATCAACCCCGGTAATTTTATACTGAATATGCTTTCTCCATGAATATGATCTAAGTGATGGGTCATGTGCATCTAGTGAGTAAATTATTGCATTAAGAAAATGCGTGTTGACTTAGGCTAGTTCTGATTGAGAGAAATGGTTTCTAAATGAATAACATTTCAACTACAAGAACCATTTGTACTCATAACAATTAATGTCACTTGCAGTCCACTTTTTTTAAATGATTTATATTGCAGTAAACGTAAATTTACATTTTTATTCAGATATCCCATATTTTAGTAAGCATGAGATAGGACATTTATAGGAACTGATTTTAGATTGATAGCGTATAAACTATGCTAAACAAGGACAGATATACAGGTCGCTTATCGTCTTTTCAATTATTCCTTTTCTGAAACTGTGTCCCGATTATTGACTCTATTACTTTGATTAAGGGAACGCACATCAACACAAAATGGTTCCCTAGTAGAAACTTGGTCTGATAATACCGTCTCGTTAGTGATGTTTAATAATCCAGGAGAAGAGCAAAGTCTTTTGTACACCCTATATCGACATCACTGTTGAATCATACAGGTTGTAAGAAGTGTCTTTTTTTGATTTCGGTCGTCTAATGTGATTGCATGCGCTGGAGAAAATGATTTTATACCAAAAAGTCTGCTAGGAATCTTGTGTGGTAATTATAAAATCATACTTAGAGTGAATCTCTTCTATGACTAGAGAAAAGGATTATTTCATTGTAGTTATCAATTGCAACAATCAACAAGTATGTGATATAGTGCTTCTCATTGTTGTATGCCACAAGATTGTAACACTAAATTTTGCACTAATACGCCGGTCTCAATAGCATGAAATTATTTTTTTTATGTACTCCTTTATTCTACATTGATTATCACGGACTTCAACTTACGCATTATTATTGCATGAGTTAAAACCCACTTTGGATAGCCCTTCTATGGGTGTTATTTTGCACTTCTAAGGGACAGGACTCTGGTTAGTTGCCGCCCTATAGGTGATATGATCTGTATCTTCTCTGTATGTCTTTGTATCTTCACTGATCATTTCTTTGGTCTTTTATCCTGGATATTGTCATATGCGCAGATATGTAGGGGCAATGGAAGATTCTTACGTCTTTGGTGTTCGATTAACCAGCATATGCCAAACCTGCGCCAATGAGGATTATAATGTCCATTGTAATACACTACAATGTAGACTATCAAGGATCTCGGCCTACTATCAATGGATAAGCTTCTAATTTAAAATAGGTAATGAATATCTTTCGTTTCTTTTGAATGCATAAGAGTGGTGATGGTGAAGTATTTAAGTATTGGTAAGTAAGATTTGTAACTATTTTAATTTATTTTATACACCCTTTTACAGTGTTATCAACTTCTCATCTATCAGTCTAATTGCCCAATTATAATCGTTCGCGCGCCCTTGATTCGGGAAGCCCGGCTGGGCCTTTCAGAAAGTTCACAACTCAGTGCTCTAAGACCTGGAAGAACTACTAAATTAGGGTCTAAATTCCCCAATCATATGTATTCTATCGCGCGGAAATGAATCCATATCTTGGTCATGTCTCGTTGTTGACTACTCATCACTTGAAGGAGTTCAGGTCGTCTCATTTTTCTCTCTATTGGTTTTGACTAGCTTACCGCTGCATATGCTATATTGCGAAGAATAATATATTGGGCATGATCTCATATTTAGCCCTAATGAAAAGAGGTAGACTTATCTTCAAAATTAATTATACGTGAACTTCCATGGTGTTTATGTGATCACCAGCTACTAGAATCTGGGCAGTGTGTGGCATCCAAATATTGTCCAAACAGCAATATATTCTTTTGTTCTATGAGCCGGGGTTTCGAGTGCTCAACAATGCCATAATTGCGCGCTTTCAAAGTGTTTTTTATTCGACCAGTAAGCGATTGGAATCAAATTGCAATGCCATCTGAGCGTAATTACAATTTTATGTTTCTGCACGTTGGAGGCATGTCTGATTGATATGTTCTGGTTCTTTCAGAGCGAGAGAAGCTGAAGGTGTGTTTCATACAGGACATTCTATTCTTCGCGAGGCGTTAGATATCATGACAGAGGAAAGTGCTTGGTTGGCCGGTTGAATGCTTGAAGTTTATTTGGCGACAACATACATATTGGGTTCGATAGGTAGCCTTCTTTATGTTCTTGAGGAGTATGCTTTCGGGAGGCTTTTTGTGCTTGTTTGATGTAGACCACACTTCACTTGCATGGATTGTGTGAGGAGCGTCATTTGGTCCTGGATGAATTGTGTCTGCGTACTCAACATGTAACAGAATTCGTATATGTGATGTTAAATTGGGCCTTTGGTGTGCAACATGTATACATATAAGTCCCAGTTATAAGGGCAGTATTTCAACATTTACGTCGAGATATCATTTCCTCTCTCTTCTGCATTTTATTCTCCGCATAACTTAGCTGTGTGGAGCTACTGTAAGAGTTGACATCTCCTGTATACCAGCTCGCGGTGTTTTATAGCGAAGAGGCGCTATTGTGTGATGAGAATTGGGGCATTGTAAGACTCATATTGTCCCCTTACCCCAGATGATTCAGTGGAGGTTCCGGATCTCCTCCGGTGTCACACATCTTTTTTTTGTTTATGGACACTTGCTCTTTTTTTAAGGCAAATTTACGTTGGACGCGGCGTCAATCAAGGATATATGGAGGAAGTTATGGAGCGAGTGTTTTTTAGTTGCATTCGGAATGGTTCATAGTAGGATGGCTTTATTGATTTTATTAATTCAAAACACGGACCATATGAAGCCCCTTGCACAACATTGAGGGGAACGTGTTTAGGATATTGTTCGGTCTATGTTCTCTTCTCTCCCCGTTCTTTTATATAGCGGCCGTTTCGATGGAGATCTAACAGATCCCTCGTGTAGTATTTTGAAAACATCAATGGTTTTTGCAATTACTGGGACTTTTTAGAATTCACTTGCACATGTTAATGACAGAAATGCTCGTCCTCTTATCTTATCTCGCCTCGCCGCGCGCCCGTCTTCCAATCAGATTGCCTTAAATTGAAGTTCGATCGTGATCAAATACACACCAATTGAAGATGTGTGACACCGGGAGCTTCGTGCGGAACCACCCATGCATTGCACGAACCCCGAGATTGTTCAATGATAAATCCTCTACATTCCCTGTACAATCTCCTCGAACTACTAGGTAGCCGACTAGCCGCTGACACGACTCATAAAGTTGAATTAGATGCTCATAGAAAGTTAATTCCTCCCTCGTTCCCACGTCACGTTGCATAAGAAAGTATAATAGCCTTCCCCCAAGCCTCTTAAAGTTATACTCAATCCACTGAATGCCCCTCTCCTTCTTGACACACATATATTGACTCTCTAGAGCCAAACCCATATCACCCAACCATGCATTTGAGATATCCATGATCCCCTCCTCCCGTGAAGGGGAATACAATACGAAAGAAGACCTTACTCCGTCTTCGCATGTTGTAGTGATGCGCTATCAACCAATCTAACACAAAGTTGTCGAAACATCTTAGCCGCCCAACCCCACTTTTCCTGCTATTGCACACGCTCGTCACTATTATATTTACATTCAACACAGAACCTCCATGGCGCCAGATAATGATTAATTATTAGCGAGCAATTTCATAAGGAGGCACTTTGAAACGCAATGCTATGATGTTTCCCAACCGGCTTCTACCACAGTTTGATTTCTTATGTGCCTATAGAGAGTAGCCCAAGCTTAATTATTTTATACATATTTGTGCATTAAACTTTTATTTTATATGATCTATATATTCTTGTGCTACATTGGAATCGGCTATTTTTTAATCTAATACTATTGTAGGTACAAGCTCGACTTTTTTTCTTGCGTATTCAAACCAAGCTGAAATATTCTGCTCTAAGCTCTGAAAGCCCGAGTGGAAATCTCATGCCAGCTTAGGATTTTCGAGGTCAATAAGTTTTGGGATTTGGACTATTTAAGTTCGGTTCGACTCGTTTACACTCTTGATATGTAAGTGGTAGGGAAGTAAGTGCAATTAGAAATAAATGTGATTGGGTAAAAATAAATTAAAATAGTTACAAATTTACTTACAAATTAAATAATACTTTATATACTGCATTCAAAAAAAAAAGAATACTTATATACTTTTTATTAATTACCTCTAGGTAGATCTGATATTTTGTATGTATATATAACGGCAATGTTGAGTATTCCAGCATCTACAGCTTCCTTTGTCTCCTTGCCCATCCCAATTCCAGCATAAGCCCACAGAGTGTAAATAAAATGACCAACACCGATTCTCACGGCAACACAAATCCTCACTAATCAATTAATTAACATCAATCCTATCTGCAATAATTGTTATTAAAAGCTAAAGAAAGTAAAAATAATAATTCATGCTTATTGCCCGGAAAACATAGTGTAAAATTTTGGATCCAAATTGAGGTAACCTACTCAACTTGGTCTGATTGTTGAATTGATAACTACAATATTAACAAGAGAATACTTATATTTATCAATTACCAGCCAAACTACACTTTAAACTCTACAAATCCTAAGACCCAAAAAAAAATAAAAAATTAATTAAGTTTTAGATTCGATTTAGGTTCAATTTTTTTTATTAACATGGGCTGGTCATTATTGTTTGGGACCATTTTGTTGAGTGCATTAAAGAAAAGTAAAAATATCAAGCAACTTTAGAGAACAATAATGAAAGCTACAGAGCACCAATCATAGCTTTAACCAACAATATTTTCTTAGCCATATCATTTTTCTTAACAAGTAATTAGTCTCTGTCCAAACATTTAAAAAGTGACTCAGTGACATTATTTTTATATACAAAGTTCTCTAGTTTAATTCTTGCAAACACTCTCTCAATCAAATCAGTCGCACACGATTTTCTTAATGCAATTAATTACGTACATCTCTTATATAATTTACGGGGTTTATTTAGTGCACACGTTTAAAAGAAGAAAAAAAAATAATTAATTTACATCTCCTGTATAATTTATGGAGTTTACATAGTATAAATGCTAAGATAGTGACTATGATTTTCCTCCTTATTCAAAAGAAAAAAAAACAGTAATTAGCCTCTAAGTCATTTGCTGTTAGATTTGTGCAATCATTTCCAAGGTTTACTAGCTTTAGTTTGCTCTACTAACTTTGAATTAAAATAATCACAAAATGAGATGATGTGATCCATTTTAATCATATGGTGTAAATCAAATTTGGAGTGGAAAGATTTGTTGAAGTTTGGTCTCAGCTCATTATATGAAGGTGGACTCAAATGTTGGGATTGCATGTGGCATGTTAAAAGAAAAAGTACACTATAAAAACCTTAATTATACATACTGTCGACAAAGATAGCCTTCATGCATGTATTACATATAATATAATTACTTTTTTGTTTTTTTTCCTCATATTGTGTTGGTATCCACACCTTACGAAGTGAGACTAATCCAACCGAGTCTCAAACAAAATCATTTGTGGCATACTATCGGCAAATATATAGACCTCATTTTGCCATTCCATTAAAAATAGGGACCTTTCTAAGAGTTTAGTTTCACGACTGGAAATTCTGATCTAAATTTTCGACCACCTGGAAATTATCTTAAATCAAGTCGGAAACCTTGTTCCGATCACTTTTGGTATCCGAAAAAATTCTTGTTGCTATTTCCGACCACTTTTTGCTTTGAATTTGATTTAAGATCACATTCAGGTGGTCGGAAATTCAATAATTTCCAGTAGTGTTTGGACCTTCAGCATTTTTTATTTCGAGATGCAATAATCTAAATACAATAGAGAAAAATGAGAAAGAAAAAACTATAATAGAGAGACAATAATATAGGCAAAAGATGCCAACCTTGTAGTCTAGTGACTCTTCCAAATAGGAGGTCATAGTTCGAGCCTTAGTGGGGTGGTATCAGATTTTACATGTAGCAAATTAAAACATAAAGATAGAAATTAAATTATTGTATTTTATACCAAAAATAAGAAAAAAATACAATTCAAAATTTAATTTAAAAGCGATATTTTTCTGTGTATATTTAAATACAAATTTATTCATCAAAATTTTGATGTCAATCCATTCTAAAATTTTATTTTATTTTATTACAATTAAGACTAATCTATTTATTCTAAAAATAATAATTATTATCAAGTATAAAAATAATAAATTATATATAAAATATTTTTAAAAAATTTGGGCCTCCAAAATTTGGGAGTCCTGTATCGTCGCCCTGAGCGCACATGCAAAAAGAGCATTTGGAACCCAAAATCCTATTTTTCTTATTCTTCATGAATATATCAAAATCAATACAGATTATATTCTTGACTTTGTATATCCAATGGTCCATGCATTATGCCTCATAAGCCAAGAAGCAAAGCAGGTAGGCCAAATTTACAATGATGATATACAAACACTGATTGCACTACCCTCTTAATGGAGGGACCAGAGGGGTATATATATATATATATATAGTCCACACCCAAAAGTTGGTTGCAGTGTCATGCTCCTCCTGTCTTCATCTTTTTGCCTGTATATGTTCATCATTTTTGTACTAAGTGTATCATTTCCATGTAACAGGAAGCTAGACACATAAGTGTGATTATGTACAGGTCATCATTAGAAAACAGATCCTAAGTAGACATATCCTCATCAGTTTCTTAAATAATCCAAATCATTATCCTAATCAGATCATAATTTATTTATTTTTTTTCTGTTTGATCTTAGGAGGGGCAAATTAAATTTAATCCAAACTGAAGAATGAATAGACGCATGTGTAAAAGCAGGATGTATATATATCAACTCAAGAATATATATAATATATACGCACTCAATTACTCTTTACCTAGTTTTATCCACACAAGTTTCAATCTACATTCCTATTATGAGTTAATTACCGATTTGGTCCATCGACTATGAGAATTTCACCAATCTGGTCTTCGACTTCTAAATTTTTTCTCAATTTAGTCTCTGACTATGCTTTTTTTTTACCTGAAATGATCCTAACCGTTGGACATCCGTTAACTCAAGACCAAATTGGTAATTTCGCTATAGTCAAGGGACCATTTCGGTCATCACATGTACCATTTTCTCTTTAAATTAATTACTGAAATGGTCCATTGATTATAGCGAAATTACCAATTTGGTCCCGAGTTAATGGATGTCTAACGGTTAGGACCATTTCAGAATAAAAAAGACATAGTCGGGAACTAAATTGAGAAATTTTAAAAGTCGAGGACCAAATTGATGAAATCTTCATAGTCGAGAGACCAAATTGGTAATTAGCTCTTCCTATTGTTTATGTTAGGACTCGAACTAGATATATCCAACTATGCTACCATTGCCTCATGGTCTAGTAAAACTTCAGTTCTTTTTAGTAACTTTTCGAGTTCAATTTTTGTGAATAAAGTAACAAAAAAAATCAAAACTCCCCTAAATAAGTAGTGTGACACTGAGAAATACTTAGAATTGGTACCAAGAAAAGGGAAATCTACTTGATTTTCTTTTGAAAAATATGTTCCTCCAACCCAATCTTGAATCCACTCTGCCTGAGAATTCCACTTTACTTTCCATCAAGATAAAAAAAGCCTGTCAAAAGGGTGCCCCACCCAGTTGAAAAACATAGCAAATGCCCATTTCCCACTTTTTGTAATACACAGTAGTAGTAGTTAAACCCTCTCTGATTAAAGCCATGGCCATATATATATAAGTCATAGCATAAAGCATTATATTATCCCACTAATTTACCTAAAGAATGGTTTTTGTTTTTGTTCTTTACAGAAAGATTAGGTAAAGAAGACAAAGAAAAGTGTGGGCATATTGGCATTGAGGAGTTGCAGAAAGCTTGCAGAAAGCACAAAAGAAAAGTGGAACAATCCTAGTGCTTCCTCTCTGTGTGTCCAACACCATTGCTTGTCTTCTTCTGCTAAGAACAGCCATTAAAACCATCAAACATAAGACTTAGTTTTTATCACAGACATGAAACCTTTCCTCAAAATGTTGTCTTCTGCCATCTCTGCTGGTTTCTTCACTCTTCTTCTTTTGCCATTTCCATTCATACAAGGCCATGCAGAAAGAGATAGGAATTCGAACCACACATACAACAAACACAAACTTCATCAGGTATATATATTCCCCCTAGCTAGCTTCTTCTTCTTCTTTATTCTCCTGCAAAATCAACTCTTTTTTTTTACTGTCCTGAGTTTATAGTTCTGCATGGTTGATGAATTTCTGCAGGTGAATCCAAAGCTGCTATTTGAGATCAAACTTCATGGGTTTCTCCTCTGGGCTTCACTGGGTTTCTTGATGCCAGTTGGCATTCTGGTGATAAGAATGTCTCGCAGAGAGGAACATGGAAGAAGGGTGAAGATCATGTTCTATACACATGTTGTCTTAGAGGCAAGTTTTTTTTTTTTTTTCACATTTTCTTTATAATAAGTTTTATATATTTCACATTTTGAGTGACGAGAAAAACTGCAGTCACTGTTCGAGAGTCTGTATTGTGTAAATTTCGTCTTATGATTTTAGTCGGCAAAAGGCTATATAATGTGTAAACGAGCCAGGAAACACGCAATCACTACCTGAGGGTGTGCATTAAGTAAATCCCGACTTGTAACTGTAGCCAGTAAAAGAACACAATAAGGTAAACCAACCTAAGTTATCAATAGCTGACTGACTCAAATCAAGAAGATTAATAGGCCGATCCAACCTAAGAGTTAAACCCGTAACCTTGTGACTGGTTACGAAGTTAACAATCTGACCAACTTAGCTGGAGTTATCCAATTTATTTGGCATTTTAATCTGCATGAAAACAGTATACCAGCTTGAAAGTTAACAACAGGTTATGATCTTAAATTTTAAACTTTTTTTAATATCAAAGTCAAATTAAATAACCTTCTTTAATTAAGCTTTAATGATTGTGAATGAGGAATGATTAATGGTTCACATTGTCTAATAATTCAGCTAGCTAGCTAGCCCACAGGTTGTTGATAGATAACTTAATTAGTTGATGAACTTTATTAGTTACAAGATTGATTATTGCAGTGGTGGATACTTGTAGGACAAGAAAAGGGAGTAATCAAACATCTTTTGTTTAACACAGCAGTTTAATTATTAGTTTTTTGAAATTAGCATTGGGTGTGAGCAATAATTGTTGAAGTTAGGTGCAAAGATTTCTTTAATCATTTGATGCTAGACAAAATGATATATATATATATATATATATATTATATATATATGCTACATAAGCAAGATTATGTATATATACCGGTCCCGAAAGGTGTATCCGAGTGTATGAAACATGATTTTTCTATCTGAAGGGTACGAGTTCGATTCTTGCTAACACTCTCTCGGTCAAGCCGTTGCACAAAGTCTTCTCTTGGCCTGCGTATTTGTGAGCTATTACACAAGCGGCTTTACCCCGTGTACACCTCAAAAAGGGTGGCCGAGTTTGCACAAGGTCTTCTATTACATAGTTTGTGACCTATTACACAGGACTAATAGCCTGGTTCACCCAGGCTCAGTCGCACAACGCCTTCTCCTAAATGGTTTGAGGCCTATTGCACAGACACAATAGACATATATAGTAGTGGGATTTACCCGTGCACACTTCAAAAGGGTTGGTCGAGTGGGTAGAACGTGATTGTCGTATTGAAGGTCACGAATTCAATTTTGGTCAACACTCTCTCGGTCATGGTAGTAACTAGTAATACATTTTCTTATTTTCATTTATAAAATCTTTCATTCCTTTGGAAAAATGGTAGTAAAATGCTTTTAATTAGACTATTATTATAGTGATAAATGGTTAATATGTATGTATATATTGTGCAGATAACTTGCTGTCCTCCTTGCAACAGCAGGAGCAGCAATGTCACTGAAACACTTCGACAACTCTTTTAGCAACACCCACCAGAGGTTAGGATTAGCCCTTTACATCATCGTAATGGCTGCAAAACCTTAATTGGAATCCTACGGCCACACAGGTAATTAAACCACATCCTACATACAATACTACCTAGGAACTCAATTCCACATGTTCCCACCCCCCAAAACCAAAAGTTTAAACTAATTGCGAAAAATAGTCAAATAAGTCCTTAAATTTTATCCGAAAAGTCAATTAGGTCCCTAAACTTTTAAAAAGTACAATTACACCTTTTAACATGTTAAATTGAATCACTGAAG
This sequence comes from Ipomoea purpurea, assembly GCA_009835305.1. Classification (NCBI taxonomy): domain Eukaryota; kingdom Viridiplantae; phylum Streptophyta; class Magnoliopsida; order Solanales; family Convolvulaceae; genus Ipomoea; species Ipomoea purpurea. Next base: position 28,183 of record VALG01013648.1, read on the forward strand.
CCCAAAAACCAGTAAATGACCTGCTATTACAGGTCATTTCCGTTCAGGCATCACATCCGGCGACGACCGAATCGTCGCCGATCGCCAACTACCAGAGAAGGCGACCAGTGGTTGCCTTCCATTGAGAAGGCGATTGGAAGGCGACCAGTCGCCTTCCGTCTGGGAAGAAGGCCAGTTGGTCGCCTTCTCTGGTAGTTGGCCACCGGCGACGGTTCGATCGTCGCTGAAATTTCGCCGAATGTGATGCCTTAACGGAAATGACATGTAATAGCAAGTTATTTATCAGTTCTTGGACTTCATTTACTCAATTTAACATGTTAAAGGGTGTAATTGCACTTTTTAAAAATTTAATCACCTAATTGACTTTTCAGATAAAGTTTAGAGGTTTATTTGATGCTTTTTCTAACTAATTGTGAAACCGCACATAAGGCACATTACATGTGTATTCACATCTTGTAAGATAAGACTGGGGCTCAGTTAATTAGGGTTTGTTTACATTACAGGGGGACTAAGGCAAGGAGAGTGTGGTTTTTTGCACATTGGTTACTTGGCACTGCACTCTCATTACTGGGAGTAATCAACATCTACACTGGCCTGCAAGCCTACAACAAGAGAACATCAAGAAGCACAAACATTTGGACCATAATCTTCAGCACCCAGATTTCTCTTGTTGTGTTCTTCTATCTTTTCCAAGAAAAATGGTACTATATAAAGAATAAAGCAGGCGCCATTTTGGGCAGCAATGAAGCAGTACAACCTACGACAGATCAAGAAACATTCCCAGTAGTAGCAGACAATGAGAAAAAGGCAGATAATGTATTGCCCCAACCTTAGTCAAGATCTCGTTTTCGACCCTCTCTTCGGTTTACGGTTTACCTCGATCTCTTGTGTAGTGGCTGCGAATTTGCTACCCAAAAAAATTGTTTTGTACCTGGACTGGTTGGTTTTGGTAAGTCTGTATGTAGTTATGCACATACACATATGTATATATGCAGAACGTACACACTTTATGTATGCATATATGCACATGTATATGTGACATATATACAAATTAAATGTGTATAGATGTGAGATGAGTTGTATTAATGTTTTTTGGACTGCTCATCTATCTATTAGCTGCCAATTAAATTACGAAATAATTTAGAGTTTGAATGTTGATTTTTATGAGTTTTAAGGCTATGCACTAACCGAGACCGTTGGAGGCTTGCGGTGAGGTGAAGACAGTTAAAAATCAGCGACTCCACTGGGGATCGAACCCAGAATCTCTGGTTTCGTAGACCAGCGCCTTATCCATTGGGCCATGGAGTCTTGTTGTTCTATGATCTTGCCACAACATTAAGTTAGTATTAATAAGTATTCTTATATAGCCTATAAAAGCAACTGAATAGATAGAGCATATTCTCGTATCAGAACTCATGAGTTTAATTCTTGTCAATACCTTTTTGTCGAATCCGTCACACCAAATTTTTCTAATGAAATTTGTCTCTCATGCATGTGTGATTTGTGGATTATTATATGAGAACGGGATTTATTCAATGTACACCCACAATGGTAATGACTAGGTATTTTCTCATAAATAATAATAATAATAATAATAATAAATACATCTTAACAATTAGTATCAACTTAGAAATACAACGTAACTTAACTATCCAACCAAAAATAAGGGTATAAATTTGAACTTCTTGTGGCATATATGTACTAATGAATATTTGGAAATCTATTCAATATACATCATATCCTACAATTTACCTCAAAATAAGAGTACTGAGAAACCCTTGAGTTTATCGTTCAAGCTCCAAAAGAAGAACTGAGAAATCCTGGGATGAAAAAGACAAATCGTAATCATATACAGAGACACCTTCTTCTTCTTGATCCATCATGGGAACGTAGACATCATCGTAGCGATGACGATGGTCGTAACGCAGCATATCTGCAGTCGTCGTCGTCGTCTCCAAAAGCCACGACTCCAACGTGTTGAAATCAGGCTGCAGGTTCATGCATGGACCAGTGGAATCATAAGTTCAAAAGATGTCGTCGGAGCACTCGCCTCCGATGATTCGAACGACACGGGGTTTGAATAGGGCGCCGGAGGGGAGAGGACACCGGGCTACCGCCATTATTTCCGGTGAGTTCTTGGACCAAGCTCTTGAAGTTCCAAGAATCTGTGATGTAAACTCTGGCTTCAACAACTTAATCTGCAGATTATTATTGCTGTTGAGCTGCTGCTTTTTCTTGGATGTTTTCTTGTGTGAATGTGCAGAAGAAGATTCAGCCATGGTTTTCCTCCCCATTTTCTTCACCTAGAAATCTACGAAGGTTACGTTTTCTTTCCTTGCTTCCATCGAAAGATCCTATGACCTCCTATAAATATGAGTGGCTTGAAGGATTGGGTTTTTGAAGAAGAGCTGAAAATGATGTTCATTCTGCACTAAAAACCCAAAATTGCAACAATTATTATATCCTAATTAATTGATTATCTCCCACGTACACTTTCTATCTCTATCCATCTTTTGGTTTTCAAGCATATGGGAGAAGTCATGATGATATGCCAATCATTGTTGTACATGGAGGCTAGTAATGAATGGGTAATATAATGTTTGGTCAATTCTTATGATTTGATTATGGAAAGTCTGCAATCACTATCTAAAAATAAGTTTTTATGGGATAAAAACTTTTTTTTTTTGGATTTTAGTCAACAAAAGGATTACAAGGAAGTAATTATAAGCTATAGATAAAATTTGTCTTTTGATCCTAGTAGACAAAAGGATCAAGGTAATTAAACTGGCTAGTTGCCTGAACATAATTGGCTCAAACTAAAAAGACTAACTTTCATAGGGAGTCGAGCACGATAATTGTGGTTACCAAACTAACCATCTAATCAACTCGGTTGGAGTTGCCCAATTTAATCCGTTCTTAAGGTTTGATTTATTGATAAATTTGGGGGAAAAATTATTTATAAATGGTGATGAAAACTGAAAGTTAGTTGATTATATTAATTGTTTGGTAAAATTAACTTTTTAATAAGTTAATAATGGTAAAAAGACTAAAAAATATATTTTCATAAAATTTAAATGGATGTGTTTATCTATTAAAATTTCACATTTTAAATTATAGAGATTTATAGAATCTTATAAAACATGGAGCAAATACCAATTTTGGCCCCCACAAGTATTAGCAAAATGACAGTTTTAATCCACATGTTTAATTTCTACCAATTTTCATTCACGACTATTGTTTTAGTACCAATTTTCATCCATGACTATTATTTTAGTGTAAAAATTCATCACGTTGGTCACCCCTTCGTTTAAGGCATGCGGAAAATGAAATTATTAAGGGTATTTTAATTTTTGTCCTTTTCAAATTAAGGGTCCAATGTGAGTATGAATAAAGGATTTGAGTCATAAGATATATCAATTCGTAGTTCTACTCCACAAATTAAGGTAGGAAGATGATGAGAACTGCAAATTGTGATCGATTTTAAGACCTTAAATCCATTTATTATTGCTCAAATTAAGAATCTTATGTTGAAAATGACGAAAATGCCCCTTATAATTTTTAGATTTCAGCATGTCTTAAATGGATGGGTGACTGGCGTGATGATTTTTGGTACTCAAATAATAGTCGTGAATGAAATTGATACTAAAACAATAGTCGTGGATGAAATTGGTAGGAATTAAACATGTGGACAAAAACCGTCATTTTGCTAATACTCGTGAGAGCAAAATTGGTATTGCTCTAAAACATTATAAAACTAATATAAATTGTATAGAATTTTAAGGAGATTTTAGATATAATCATAATCATATGATCAAATAGATCTCCACCGTCTATTGAGGAGATTGAATAAGTATAAATAACCTTTGGCTCATTTTGTAACAATCCAAGTGTTCCCTCATCTAAAAATAAAATGTCTTTTTCTCAAAATTAAATAAAAGAAAAGAAAATGTCAAAAGTGTTTTAATTGAGAAGGAATAATATAGATAAGAATGAAAAAATTTAGAAACTATGAGTTTATTTTTGAACGAAATAAACTATTATTTTAAACTTAAAATAAGTTATTAGTTCTTAAATAAGCTTTATCAAACATACTCCTATCATTATCATTATAATCTCTAATATCCTCCTCTAAGAAACTCATCCATAGGCGGCGCGAAACCAAGACATGAGCGACGAGGGTACATCGTGGGAAACCAACACCCCGGCGGGAAACCAACATCTGAACAGACCCCACTGCGGCAACAAGTGGTATGTCATCCCTAGATTTGGAACAATCAGAGTCCTCCAAGAAACCACGAACGTCGCGAAACCAAGTCATGAACTCGCCCCGCCTGGCACAAAACTCTATCCATTCACTATCCTCCTTGGTACAACTTAACAAGGTCCTAGCGGCAAATTATACCCTCCGGGCACAAGGAACTCAATCCATTCCACATTCACCTTGGTGCAACTTAACAAGTTTCAAGCGGCAAATTATATCCACCTTGGTATAACTTAACAAGTTTCAAGCGGCAAATTATATTATACCCTATGAAAAGAAAAGACTTGCAGCAGTTTCCGCCCCTAAGACCATCCATATCAGTTGAAGATATTAGGGGGAGAATGTAAAGAGTGAGTAAGAAAGAGAAATAATGTGGGAGGGAATGAAAAAAAAAAAAATCAAAACTGATTTATAAAATATATATATATATTATATATATATATATATTATATATATATATATATATATAATTATTAAATATATTATATTATATATATATATATATATATTATATATATATAAATAAGCATGTCATTTCTCTATTGGTTTCTCTTTTCTCCATCATTAATTTTTTCTTGGGCAAGTAATATCCCAACATTTGCAGATGCTCCCCACCCTCTCTCTTGATTCTCTCTATGCCACCATAGCATTTTGACCTCAAAAAAGTAGTGAATTCTCCCCCATTTCTCCTCTGATGTAGATGCTCTAAAATAGCTCCGTTTGTATAACATATTTAGTTTCATTTTATATACATTACAGTTTATTTCAACACAACTACAATTTCATTTCGATATACTACAATTTCATTCGACAAAATATACACTCAAATATGTGAAACTGTTGTTCAATTTCATTTTATATATACTATAGTTTCATTACAACACAACTACAGTATTATTTCAAATATAACTACAGTTTCATTGGACAATATACACTCAAAAACCCCCATTTAAGTCCAGTATAGATTGTCCACACCTTCCGTCACGTAGTCCAACGCTCAGCGTCCAACCAAAGAATCTTGGTATTACAAGTTGTACTTTAAAAAGTAAATTAGGCCTTCCTATCTTTCATTTTGACAAATCAATTCATCATAACTAACTAGAAATATGTAATTGGACTCTCTCCTCTCTCCTCCCCTCTCTCCCATATATATAATATATATATATATATATATAGTATATATATATATATATTATCATATATTTAAAGCTCACTTTTCACATTGGAGAGAGGAACTAAAAGATTTTGGCACATTTCAAAGTGCTTGAATCATCTTTTGTAAGTAAGTATAATGCTTAAAAGTTCCTAAGAGCAGTATTTGAGTTTTGTTTTGACAAGAAGGTCAGCTGACAAAAAGTCTCTCTTTTTCTCCTAATGGAAGATTAGTACACATCCAAGAAGCTTCAAATCTTTCAATACAAATAAAGAATCAAGAAGATTGGAAAAAGAAATGGCAAGATGACCTGCAGTAAGATTTACAATAGGAAAACTATAATATAACAGGAGTTCATTTGTAGGGTAATGGTAAGGCAAAAGTCCCATTTGGAGGGGATGTGTACCTATAGAACCCTCACTAGTTTGAAGTCTGAAGGAATTTCGTCTTACTATAAATCTCATTGTTGCCAGCACTCGTATGATTGTGTGTCGTTCAAGGGTTCAATTATTTCCAGAAAGCGACGAGCCCAGTTTCAGCATCAAAGGATACACCGGACTGAACTCCTTGTCTCCTCTCATTCGTATCTTTGCAGCATAGTCGTCTAGAGTTGCCTTTATGCCTTTCCAGATCTGATCTTCCCCTTGTGAATCCATCCAAAGTGAATATTGCAGAGGAGAAAGTCTGTTCCTTTGCATGGGCGATAGCAGGTCTTCGGGCCCACGTGAGAAAAGATGGTGAAGGATGACACTGGGTGGAAGATCTTGAAGAAGAGGGGATGATGCCAGTTGAGATGTTTCGAGGAAGATAACTGGGCGAAATGCCCGGAGTGCTCTGTATGGTGCACCGAGCTGTTCCACTGGGAACAAGTTCTGCCCAACTACTAATTCCAGCTCGGCCATGTCCCTAGCCATTCTCAACTTGCCTGATTCCGAGAGGGGTCTAACGAGTGAAGCGTGCCTAATGAAGAATATCAACACTCTAGAGGCCATGCTCCTCACAAGCCTAGTGCAAATGGTTTCTGTTCCGGAAGAGACAACATTTGACGAAGAGGGCAATAGCCTGGACAAGAATTCAGTGCGGAAATGAACAATACTCTTTTGTAGCTCCTCCATGTAAGGTGATGCATTGTTGTCCATAGCAGCATCCATGCCAAGTGTCCCGAAATTCTGATCGTGAATTTGTAAAATACAAGCCTCAAGGCGATCCAGCATTGCTTGGAATAAGGATGTCACTGAATCACCTGCAACACCGTATATTGTACCCAATGCAGGAGAAAGAACTTCAGCTGCAATACTTGGAAGTCCTGCCACCATGGATGACACACGGGCATGAACTTCTTGCAGATGCTGACACAGCACAAAGTTCTTGAGCTGTGCTGGATTGGCAGGACCTGTTACTTGTCGTGCTTCAGGTCCTGCAGATATCTGCCAAGAAATGTGATGTAAAAAAAAAAAACCATTCAGGTGAAATTCACATTTAAACTCAAAGATATCTTAAAAGCCCCTGATATCTACCTAGTGAACAAGGTGGAGCCAAAAATAAGACAAATGTTAACCACAACAAAGGTAGAATGTGAAAAAGAATCATAAACGGAGGTAGGAAGTGATCTGTGGCAAATGTTATTGCCTCTAATACTAAATCATGAGCACACTGCTTTACTGGGTTGACAAGAATCACAAGATTAAAAAAAAATTAAAAAATTAAAAAAAAAATCTACCTGATATTCCGCTTTTTCAGAAAGCAGAAGCAGAACTTTGTTAATCTCACGCAAGACAAGAAGAGTCAACCGAGCATCCAGTTGTACTGATTCAATTTCCTCTTGAATTCGTGATATAATCCTGGACATTTGTTCCTTTGAGGGAATGCTTCCACGAGTAGACATGGGAAATACAGAATTAACAAGATCAGACAGGCGACTCAAGCGAGTGCCAAAAGGCTGTCTGAAATGTCTCAATAGCAGAAGTCATTTGATCCCTTTGCTTCAGAAGGTGAGAGCTGGTGGACTCCTTTGACATCTGGTATCACGTGAATTCTTTCAGTAGGTTTTCACCACTCAGACAAAAGTTTTGGATACCCAGTTGGTGAATGTCCTCTTTCACAAACTTGAATGCAGTGAAATAGTGGATTTCAATCTGGCTTGCAAAAAGATTTCACAAGGGCCTCCAAATACGCACTGTTAGCATAGGATCAACCATCCTGATGAAGTATGAAGTCACATAAGTGGCCAAGAAAACTAAATGAGTGACAGAAATAAATATTTGTCAAAAGCGGGAAACATATAGGAGTTTTAAAAGTGAGGAAGCCAAAACTAAAAATGCCATTTGTTGCAATCAACACTCTAAAGGAGGATCATCTCTGATCCTTTTTATTAAGAATTCAGCTCAGATGTTTTTCTCTCAACTGCAAAACACTCAGAAATAGTCTACAGGCCAAAGTAATGTAGGATTAAAGTGGCAGAAAATTCAGTCTGAACAATCATGAAGCATTTTTATTCAGCAGAGTACATTTTCAAGCAATTTTATTTATATTTTTAAGAGAGGCAAATTTTGCAACGAGAATATCCTTTAAGCAGTTTGAAACAGCTTTTAATCAGCTTGTGAGACCAGGGGATATGAGTACAATGTATGCATAATATTAAAATCAAAAGCAAACACTATATTCTAGCTTGTACTCATGAAGTTACATCCAGATTGTTTAACCCTCTTAGCTTTACCAATAGTATGATATTTATTAGAAAAAAACTAATCCAAGGAATAACACCCCCCCCCCCCCCCCCCCCCCCCCAAAAAAAAAAGGGGTGCAATAATATTACATTTTGGAAACAAGGGAAGTGCCTGCTTTGAAACATCAAGGTATAACTAACAGCAATAATCCTCTAATTTTCATCAGTCTTAAGGTCACAGAGACTAAAAATAAGTCAAAGGGGAATAGAATCTAAATTCCACATAGGAACAAACCCCCACAAAAACCAAATGATTCTTGAAAAACAAAATAAAAGTAAAAATACTAGTCCCCAGCCTAGAAAGTATGAACACCAGCAACATTTAAGGCCTCATATCCACGGAGGATTTCAATGCTTGATTGGAACACCTGGACGGCTGGACACTGTGAAAATACACGTACATTTATGGCGGCATGTGTATCGCTCTAACTGGGACATGTTTACTACATGATTTAAGATTGAAGAATCTCTTCAACATGTAAAATTGCAAATAGAAACCAAAGTTCCTTTCAAATTCCCTCATCCATTTTTCACAACCAAATACACAGAAATCATCGTTATTCTCAACAGAAACTGAGGATTCTTAAAACTAACTTCATCCCTCCTTCCCTTGGGCTCGTCCTCTCTTTTCTTTTTGGGCAATTGTTGCTGTGTATTTGCAAATCATGAAATCAACTTGTGAACAACAAATTTTCAAATTGTTGGTCTTTACTTTTGTTTCTGCTCCTTTTCTTTTTAATCCTCAAATCTGTATGCAACTGTTTAGGGTAGCTAAATCCTAAAGATGCTTAATAAACGAATTATTTTCTTGAAATATCTCTATGCATTGAGTTCTCCATAACGATAATAAACTAATTGTAACTAAAAATAAATCCCTCATGTGTCATGTCCCACTATATTTTAAACTTGCATATCCTTGTGTCTATATCCATGCTGCATAGCAGCATAGGGCCACTGGCACACTCAAAGAATAACTGATCGAGTGCCAACAGCCATGGAAAAATCATCAGACTGAAAATGTAAGCACAGAGAAAGGTAAGCAAAGAAACAAATGGTCACAGAAATATTCACTTCAAAGAGGCTCATAGGACCCAAGAAACCCACCATCACACCATGACAGCAACAATATCAAGGTGGCTTTTACTCAAAACACTTAGCATCAAGTAAATACAATCAGAAATTGTCTTAAAGCTGAAAATTAAGATTTTCATGGCACCTATTAGAGAATGAATTAAGCTTGAGCAGAACAAATAAGAGCTTTTACTCACCTGCATGACCTCGTCAAGAAGCAAAACATGAGTAAAGGGGTCTCTTTTCTTGGATAACACCCTCTGTAAATGCCAGATTGCAACTACAATGGAATGCAATTGATCCATACAACTGTTCATCCTTTGCCACAGAGCTTCCTTGGCCTTTGCGCTTCCCCCAAGCTGCGGTGTTCCACTCCTCTGCACACCCCCCGGCCCAAATGCTCCACCTGCAGATATTGCCTTCATATCCAATGCTGCGCTTATACTCTTCACGCCCAATCCTCTGTACTTGCTCACCAGTCCGTCCACAGTTCCTCTCAGCTCCCCCATGTTGTAAAACACTTGCAGGCCAGCCCCAACCTCTGCTTGGTTCAGATCTTCAACTCCCTTCTCCAATACACGCATTCCTTCAGCCCGTAATTTCTGCCCGGTTTCAGTTACCCATTTCAGTTCCGAGTCCACTACATCGATCCCGGACAAATGGTACTCGTTGTGGAGTGAGAGTATCTCGAAATGAAGCTGGGCAGCTTTCGATAAGTCGAGCTTTTCGTGGGTCTTGCGTTGAATCCATGAGATCGCGGAGCTTTTTCGAGAGGCGGAGAAAACGAATTGTGGACTGGAGAAGCTGAGTGGTAGAGTGGAGATTGGAGAGCTGGGAGTCTTGGCGGCAATGACGCGATGGGGATCGGAGAGCTCGGATCGGACTCGCTGGAGGGAAGACTGGAGAGAGGAGACGGAGGAACGGAGGGAGGAGAGAGCGGAGTCCGCCGCGCGAATAGAAGAGAGCTGATTGAGGAGATCCTCGTGGCGGGAGAGGACTTCATGGCGGAGCTGGTGGTCAAGTAGGCGGAGACCATCCTGAAGCTTCTCGATGCGAGACGCCGCGGATCCGGATGACAGAGCGGCAGAGGAGAATCGCGCGGAATCAAAATCCGGGGACAGGAATGCGGAAAATATCTGATCGAGGCGAACGAGTCAAGCGGCGAGGCAATTGGAGGAGAGAGTGAAGCTGGAGAGGTGGCAGTGGAGGGAGTCGGAGCAATGCCGCCGGCAGACGTAGGGGTCGCGACGAGGGATCTATCTCTGAGACTGGTGATACTTGTAGGGGAGAGGAAGCTGCGGCAGTGGAATACGGGATCTCTGAATCACCGGAGAAGCCATTGGTTCACGGCGGAGAACGTCGGCGCTATCTATCAGTATTCGTTACCAGTCTCGGAAAATTGATCGGAAGTAAAATGAAAGAATCATTTATTTTTCATTAGACCCTTCTCTGAGGCTAAAACTTTAAAAACTTTAAAATGTGGGCTATTATATAAAAAGAAAATTACATTTTTGCCTTATAACTATATACCGACTTAAATTTTGAGTTATATGTGTGATCAATTTTAACTTTTAAGTTTTGAGCAGAGTGATTATTTTAGTTCTCAAATGACCTTGTTGGAAACACTTTTACAATGTGGCTAAAAAATGTGATGATTTCCATGACAGAGAAAAATGTTGGGCTCGTGGCTGCCGTCCTCTATCAATTTTGGCGTGCGAGAAATCAAGTCGTATTGAAAATACATGGGGTGTGGCGGTTTCTTCACTGCACGCATTCCGCCAAATTCATAAATGTGTTCCTCTGCCTACTACTACCTGCGGACACTTATCGGCTAAGATGTTATTTCGATGCAGGTTACAAGCTGTTAATAGGGGAAGTTTCGTTCAGTGCAGTTTTGATCTCGCACGACGACACCTTCATGGCGGCATACAATGGCAAGCTTATGTATTACTTCTCACAGTTCATGGCAGAATCTTTGGTTTGTAAGGATGTCTTTCATGGTTCAAGGATCAGAATGTGTTGTCTGTGAATCTGCTCACCGACTGCTCGGAGTTACATAGTTGTGTTATTTCAGGGAACTCGCTATCTTGTCTTATGTTAGGGTGATTGTTGACCAATGTAAGGCCCCTATGTCTTTATTTTCTCATTGCTTTTTAAGTTTCGTGTCTAGAACTTTAAATTTACACGCTCATATTTTACCTAGTGCAGTTTTTGCTCAGGTTGATTCTATGTACTAGGACTTTGTCCCTCCAGACTTCATTGCTTTGCTCATTCATTAATATACTACATCAGTTTTTTTTAAAGGTTCTCAAATGATCAAATCAACCACTTTATTAAGTGATTAATTGATAGCAAAAATAGTTCTCAAGATACTGAAATCGTCACTTTACCTGTAACTTAGGAATTAAAGATAATCCGACCATGACTGAAGGTTTTTTTTAGTACTACTGACTCTGTTACATAGTATATGTTCATAACTACTTAAGTACAAAGAGTCAATACTGCATCCACTTCCACTGAGGTTCAAACTCATAATTTCTCATATGAAAGAACAACTTGATGATTGAAAATTCTTTGTACTCAAATTATATAAGCAAGAGAAAAAACTAAAAGATTAATAGGACAACTCGCAATTTACTTAATTCAACCACTCTTGAGTATAAATTCCGAGAGTTAATAATTAATAATTAATATGTTATAAGTTTAGGTCTTGAGCTGAAAAAAAAAATAAAAAAAAAATCAAAGGAAACAAATTCCCACGATATCACGTGACGTCATGCCTTCGTAAGCGAATCCCCTCGTCGTTTCCACTCTCGGTTAAATTAACGGCCGCAGCCGACGTAACTCAGTCCAGTCGGGTAAACTCACCGCCAATTCACTCCGACTCGGCGGGACGGCCAAATTCCAACGGTAACTATGAGTGCGGTGCAGATATCAAATCCAGGTTCGAACCCGAACCCGAATATGAAAACGGATCCCAAATCACTCTCGTTCGACGAGGTTTCAAAGTCTTCTATCTGCCCCTCTCCGATGCTGCTGATACATTAGGTAACTGCGGCTTCTGTATCTCACTAATCTTGTGCCATGTATAAGATTTGATAGCGTTTTAATGATGATTAGCTAGGGTTTCGTAAACTTTCGTTGGATATATGGTGAATGTGCAAGTGAAAATTTTGAGTCCTTTCTTAGAGCATGCTTCAATGAAGTCCTGCCATGTTAGGTCGGACTTGAACCAAATTTCTTCCACTAGAAGTAGCGCAGTCCAAAATATTATGAATGATGTACTGCTGTAGTAATTTTAGCTATGTCGAACAAATTTGGCTGCATATATGAGCACTAATCATCCTGCATTGCATCGGATAGGTTTCAATTCAGTGAAAATAACATGGAATCAATAGCTTTTGCCAAATTTATTCACCGGTAGGTGTAAAGCTTGAGCATTTTCTGGAGTTGTCTCTTGAGTTAAAATTAGGAATAAGTAAGAATGAAGGTTTTGCATCTCACTTAATGCTTTATGTGTTTTGTGGAGTTATCTCTTACACGAGATCAGATTTGTATTCTTTCACGAGTCCCGTCTGGTACCTGTTACATGAACTGATTGACATCTATTCTACAGGTGTTTGTACTAGTGTGCTCAAGAAAATATGCTACGAGAATGGTCTCGTGAGGTGGCCATATCGAAAGGTATGATGTTGATTATATGGCTTCAAAACTGTGCCGCAATATGCTATGAGAATGGTTCTTAACCATTGCCAAGGGGGGGTCCTACTAGTTAAACATATATATTTACTTGTATATTGATATAGTTAAGTACTCGGACCTGCCCTCCGTTGGATGCAACTTTTATTTCAGGAAAAGGTAATCCTGCAACTTGCCTTGTTCTCACTTTCGAATTGTCTGCGAGGTTCAGTTTCTTTCTGGAAAGAGTATTGAGGAAATAAAAAAGGATGCTGCGAAGGAAAAACAGGAACAGCATGCTGAATTGCCAAAACCTGCTGGAGAAAAGCCTAACCTTTCAGCAAATTCTGCTCCATCCACATCCAAGTAAGCTAATTAGGTTTCAAATTTTACATTTTTGGGAGGCACACTTCAAACCCATGGATCTATAGATGCTAATTCATATAACATCCTAATGTAGGGTTGCATCAGTCCTTTATCTCATAGTTGAAATGAGATGTTATTATTTTAACAATTTTAGTACTTGGTTTTCTTTGAACTCAAGATAGATGAGCGAGGATCTCTTAAAGATTGAAAAACAGCTGTGCAATGTATTTTTGCAGCTTCCTTAGAATTAGGTATATTGCATTTTTAATTAATAATCTCTTGCATATTGTCTCTCTTATAGAACAGGGAGTCATTTCCTTATAGCTGCTTTTTGTGCATGATAAAGAACTTGTTGGATTAGGTAAATTTATTTTGGGGAGTAGAGCCTTTCAATTTGACTAGCACCACCAAACCTAATTGAGAAACCTGAGCTTGATAGATGCATAACAATGGAGATAAAGGAAGACAAATTTGTTGGTAGTATATATAGTGGCCATTGTCATTCCAAATACGCATATTTTCCTTGTCGTTATGAATTCTGAAATTGGGAACCGAAAAATCATGTGAACACTTGTACTTAATATGATCTGAATTCCACCAACAGAGGACCTTATGAATTAGCTTCCATCAACTTCTTGTCTGTTTCATTCTGATTTTCAATTCTCACTTTCTATATGCCTTTGATTTTTGTGTTTAATACTTATTTCATTGTAGAGGCTCCCCGTTGCAAAACAAAGGCAGTAGTGCTGCACAAGAAATGCCAAAATCCGTAGCTGCTTCCCAGCAACAAGGAAGCAAGACTGCTCAAACTTTGAGTTCCCAGCATTTGCTAAGCGTTAACTTGCCAAAAGCTACTACTGCTGGTTCTGATGAATTTAAATATGGATTTCCATCAGATGGCTTGTCAGCCAATCTCTTATAAATGGTGGGGAAGCAGAAGTACTGATGGTAATGAGGATACCAAAAAAGAAGGCAATGCTGAAGAAAGCAAGCAGCAATCAGCAGTGCCCGTGGAGGAATCTGCAGTTAAGACAGATAAAAGCAATGTAGATTCCGTCAGAGCCGATTCACTCTCTGATTTGCGAGAACAAGCTGCCAAAGAAGGGAAAGAAGCCCTGAGGCTCGGAGTCTATCGGGAACACAGTCTATTCAAGCTTGATTTGACAAAGAGAAAGGTGCTTCTTCAAGTATTTAAATCATCATATCCTCCACAGTGGGAACAGGAGTAACTTCAAATACCTTTGTGCTAACAGTCATGTAGTATGGACCTCAACCTCTGCTCATTTCTTCTTCATATGATACAAAATGAAGGCATTTGTTGTTCTCCTACCTTGTCTTGTCTACAATACAATGCAGAGTTACAACTACTATTGCCACATCCACGCTTCTAAAGTTGTACTTTTGTTCTTCGGCCAGCAATTGAACATGAATACTTCCTTCTTTAAGGATGCCTTAGATTCAGGATGCCTCAGAATTATCTTCTTCCGTGGTCAGGAAGGGTGAATTTAATATTGTTTTTGTATTGCTTAGTAGGGTTCTGGTGACTGTAAATAGTGGAAAATAGGCTTCATTAGACTTTCTTCTTGCAAAACTTTTGTTGTGTACTAATCAAAGGTATTTTGGATTTCTAGTGAGATATTTGAGCTTTATTTGAGTTTAAATTTTTTGCATTAAATATTTACATTTACCAATAGTTACTTTGTTAGTTCTATTATTATGATAAACATTTTTCATATTTTTGAAATGGATGAGGATAAGAGGAAAGAGATGTTGATGGAGTATAGGATAAAACATCACACCCCAACAAGAAGCTTCCTACAAACCTGAATCTGGGGATTCTTCTTCAGGTATGCAAAGCTTTCTTTCTCTTTCCCAGCTTGTTCTGCTTTTGATTCCATTTGACAGGTGATCCTTCTCATTCTGGTGGATAAAAGCAATGCCAATTCATTTGGAGCCGGTTTACTCTCTGATTTGAGGAAACGAGCTGCCAAAGAAGGGAAAGACCGAGGCTTGGAGTCTATCATCAACACAGTCTATTCAAGCTAGATTCAACAGAAAGAAAGCACTTCTTCAGGTATTTAAATCACATATACAAATATGTGGAGACATTAGTAACTCAATTCCTTTTTGCTTACAAATATGTTGTTATACCAATGTTTATTGTCGAGTCAAGGATTACAAGACAGATTTAACCAAAACGTATTTTTAAATAGTGACTGAATTTTTCTAAAAATCAAAGATTACAACATTTTTAAACGAATATTTTATACAACAAAAGTTGTAAAAGCTTGCTTCTTTTTCTATTTTTCTTTATTTAAATTGCAAGGAATGTTGTCCAGTTGTGTATTATTGATGATTGGGATTAGGATTTGATCTGAGCTGATTTCTTGCCAATTGTTTTTAAAATAATGTATTAATTCTTAATGGGATAATTAATAATTGAAAAAAAAAAAAAAAAAGAGGAAAAATTAGATTGGCTACTTGCAAAAGCTGCTGCTTGCTGCTGCCAATTCTTTTTAATTCTTCTTTATGCTAATCCTAGTATAAAGATATTCCCACGTGCCATACATGTGGTGCACGTGCAAGGTTTTGTTACTATGCAATATAAGGTTTTAAAACATAGATCACATTCCCATGTGAGATTCTCTTAGTTAACGGCCAAGATTGATTTTATCCACTTAAGCCAACTAGTCACCCTCTATATGTATTGAATTATAATTCCATTTTTATTCCGCAATGATATTTTTATTTTTTGATTCTTTACTTTAAAAAAAATTAATCTGATTAGATTCAAATATTTTGGACCAAATATATGGTAATTTTGAAATAGTCAATAATTCAAAGGTGATTGAGTTAATAGCTAGTAGCTTAGTACCTAGCAAAGAATTCTATTTACACATGATAAGAGAATATTTATCTTTGATTAATTTTGAAAATACATCACAAAGGTGTTGTATAAGGATAATATAGGATAGTTCACTTTTAGTCTATTTTTATTATAACATCCTCATTGGTCCTATTATTATTATTATGAAATTACCATTTTTAATCTTTCATCAACAAAATGGTTGAAATATCGTTAAATATAAAGACATTTCAATCTTTTTTATACAAAGTAGGTTGAATCGTTATAATTTTTTATATTTATTCTTTTTTGAAAAAAAATCCATAATTGAAGACTGGAATGCACTTGTATTTAACGACATTTAAACTATTTTGTTAATAAATGACCAAAAATAGTCATGTCACAATAATACTAAAACCAAAAATGCATGTTTTGATAGAAAAATAACTGATTGTCACTTATTAAATCTAGGACTAAAAATGGAATTAAATCTAAATTGTACTATTAAGACCATATATGCAGCAGACTAAATTAAAAAATTATTAATAAAAATCAAACTCATAATCTTCTAATATAGGAAACATGTTTAAACCACTTTGTCTCTTTAAAGACAAGGTTAAATTGACTTATTATATGATTAGTCACATCAATTTAGTTTACTAATCTTGTCGAAAAATTGGGAAGATAGAAAAGGATTTGTAGGAGACATACTTTAATGAAAAGTCTATTGTCAAAAATCAATGACTTTTTCCCACCATTAGAGGGGGCTTTATAATAATTTGTTGACTACGCAAGTCCCTCCATCCACGATTGGACTTTTTCTTTCATTTTTTAATTAATATATTTGAAATCTCAACTCTTTTTTTTTTTTTTTTTCTTAATACATGATAATAGAACCATAATAATAAACTATACGATATTGCATAAATTTAGAACGTCTAATATTATATGTGTAAAGTAAAGTAAATTTCATCTCAATTAAAAGTCTAAGCTGATAGTTGGATTGCACATTAATGACTATATGCTTACACAG
The DNA here is from genome assembly GCA_009835305.1 of Ipomoea purpurea. Lineage (NCBI taxonomy): Eukaryota > Viridiplantae > Streptophyta > Magnoliopsida > Solanales > Convolvulaceae > Ipomoea > Ipomoea purpurea. The sequence goes on from VALG01013648.1 coordinate 45,315, forward strand.
CTTGAATCTATCTTATATAGTATATATAATAATAGACTTCATTATTCCCAAAACCATGAAATGCAATTACGAGCACAAAATATCATAGGCAGGGGCAGTCCAATGAGGTCATGCTACCACCTTTCTCCTTTTAATGACTCCAAAATTTGAGCTGTATTTAAGCGTGGCATCTTGGCATGCAGACAAAAACATTATTTCTAGGAATAACTCAATTATTTAATTAACTTAAAATAACTAATGATTATAATATAAAATATATTGAACAAATATTACTTTGAAATAGAGTCGATAGTACTCGGAAAAATTATTTATTTGTTGAATAAATATTAAGAAAGTTTGTTATGGAGTGAAAATTATATTTTCTCCACTATAAACAGAGTTTTTCATTCATTCCAAAGATCATATCTTGAAGACATTGGAGACACTTGAAGAGTTGATCGAAGGCACACTTGAAGATACTTTAAGACACTGTGGGTACTTTGAAGCTTCTGCAAAGTTCTCTTGATATTAATTTTGAAGTTGTCATCTTCCCGTTGAAGATAAAACCATTTGTATTCCGGATGCCATTTAGCAAAACCCTTTGAAGTGTTTAGTGAAGAGTGAAGAATCAGATGACTACGCAGAGATCAAATCACTTGAATTCTAGAGGCCATTTAGCAAAACCTTTGAAGTGTTTAGTGAAGAATCAGATGACTACACAGATATCAAACCACTTGAATTTCGGATGCCCTTACACTGTTAACCCAATTTTGTTATACATATATAATTTCGATTTTTGAGTTTATAACAACTATGTGATTGTCCTATGTAATGTTAACGTGTTATATACACGCAATTAACATATTAATGTATAAAAAAAAAAAAAAGGTCGAGGTTCAACCTTTTGGAATAATGTATAAAAAAAAAAATCACAAAAAAAACCCAAAAATAAATATTTGAAAGCTGTCAAGCACTAAATAACTGCCCACCCTATGCTTCTCGAGCACAGTGATGCCAACTATGCCTTTTGTGCTTCTTTTAAATGCCCAATTTCTCTGACTTTTTATTTTATTTGCATTTTTCAATTTTTCATACTGCTGAGGTCAGTGGTCACAGAATTCTGCAACATACAACTCATACAAAAACTCCCTGACTTTAAATTAAATATAAAATAATATATATTATTAATATCCTTGGAATACAGTATCCGTATTATTAATTTAATCCGAACGGTATACGGACAATACGGTTAAGTTTTCAACAAATTATTTCATCTCGTACTAAAAAATGGAAAACAATAATAAGCATATTCCAAAAGAATACATTTGACGTTATCAACCACACAAATCTACAACCATCAATTAATAAGGAGTAAATAGTAAAATGGATAGCACAGACTTAGTTCAATAGTTCAATATGTACTATTTGAGAGAAGAGATAAATATTTGAACATCAACGACGACAATATGGGGATTGTGTCCAAACTCCAAAGATGACAGATCCCTTGTGCACACCGACATTTGATCTTGTCTGAGTCATTGGAGTTACCGTGATTAACATTCTCCCAAATGCTTTATCGGACGGGGATTAGTGATTTAACCTTTTGGAAGAATGAGTAAATAGTAAAATTGATATTTTTCTTTATTTTGGGTGAGGAGAGAGAATTAACAGTCATTACTGTAATAGCATGCAAATGCTCTGTCGGACGGGGATTAGTGATTTAACATTAATAGCATGCAAATGCTCTGTCGGACGGGGATTAGTGATTTAACATTTTGCGAGAATGAGTAAATAGTAAAATTGATAAATTAGCTGTCATTACTGTAATAGCATGCAAATGCATATGTAAATTACTTATAACGCAAAGAGTCAATAATGCCTCCATTGAAACTTGAACTCACAACCTTCCAAATGAAAGTCCAACCCAAGTACCATTAAACCACATAATCCTGGTCAATATATGATAATTACTTATGAATTAGTTAAATTATATTCGGCAAGTATTGCTATTTAGTTAATAATAATAATAATAATAATAATATATGCTTAAATGATAATATAACCATAAATAATTAACTTCTGATTACAACTTTGATTCAATTAACTAAATTATTGTAATTAATAATTAGGTTCAATAAATTAGTCATGTCATAATTATATAGTGGTGATACAAGTAATAATTAAAGATTTGATATTTAAAATCTAACAAAATTGCTAAACACCTTGTGATCGAGCTGTATAGTTGTGACCCTCAAATAAAAGGTTTCAGGTTCAAATCCTAGTATATTGTAATATATACTCCGTAATCAATAGTATTCAAAGTGACATGCTAAAAATCGGGAGCGACATTTTCGATGGTCTTGACCCACTTTTCTTTATTAAAAAACGAACTTACGTTCAAACTCATACATATATGTTGTTCCACATTACTTGTGAAATAAATAGTAGCATTGAGTAACTCGGGTTATAGGGCCAATCCACTTAATTTCAAGCTAGTTCGTCTATACCATTGAACTTATCGATTTCAGACTAAACTGGATAATTTTTTATTAGGCTAAAATTTATTGGTCATAACATTAAATTTTATTAATTTTATCGAGCTAGCCCATTGATTTTGGACTAAGATTAACATCTCGAGTTGTGTACACTAGTGTATAAGCATTTGGAGATTTTTTTATTTTTTTTTCAATAATAATGAAAATTATAAAAAAAAAATTGATATTTTGTCTGTAAATGTTACTGTAGATATCATTTGCCACGATATAAATGCTGTGTGTTCACCACTTTTGCTTTTCCTTTACTCTCTCTCTCTCTCTCTCTCTTTCTTTCTCTCTCTCAGGTTTCCTCCATTGCAAACCAAGCTTTCTATCCAGCTTTGCTTTGAGGTCCCTTTGCACCCCACATTTCACACCACCTTACCAAACTGTGAAACCCACCCTACCATTTTTGGCATCTGTTTCTCTCTCTACAGTTGTCCGTGAGAAAGATTAGATTTTTTGTCTGGCCGTGTTTGAGGAATTGTATTGTTTTCATCAATTCTTTTTGGACCACATTAGCCCATTTCCATTTTTTCCCCTCCCCCCCTTTCTTCTGCTTCTGAACTACTCATCTGCAGAGCTTTGGGTTTGGCTTTTGTGGGTTCTTTGAGTGTTGTGTTTGTGTTTCATCTCTGCATTGGCTTATCTATCTATGCTTGTTGGGTCTCTGGTGGAAAAAGAGGCTTTTTCTTTACTCCTTTGGCTTCTCAAAGAGGAAGATCAGGGGGGTTAGGTTTTAGTTTCTCCCTTTCTTTTTCTTTTCTGGAGGTAATTCCCCTTCTTTTCTCCTTTGAATCACTTTATATCAGATCCAATTATCTCTGTCTTTATATTTCATTTACTTTGGTGTTAAGTCATGCCTTTCTTTCTTCTTTCAATTGTATTCCCATTTCCTGGATAAAGATTTTCTGGGTAATTTGAGTCACCCCTCTTTAATTTTGTTAATGCCTAGTAAGAATTTGGGTCATTTACTTGAGTTTATTTGCTATAAATTTTATGGATTCATTAAATTTTTTGAGGCATTAGAAGGTTGTTGTACAGTGTATGAATGTTATTCAAGAATGACTGTAATGTCTGTGACTCTGTGTACTGATATCAAAGTTTATTCCTTTTAGTTGCATTATTGGGTGAAAAAATCATCTTTTATACTTCTGGCTACTGTGTAGGATGTTGACTTTAGACATGGTAAATTTATTGTTTAGGTCAAGTACATATATATATATGTTTGCAGTATACATAATTTATATTTGTGTCTTGTGATTTCAGTTTTTGGCATAAAGTTTGTGCCTTTATAGTTTTACAGTGGAAACTGGAAAATCTTTTCCTCCTAAACTCTACTAGGCTCTAGGTTTTGGATGTTGAATTAGATGTGCTAATTTGTAGCTTCTTTAAGCATTCCAAACGACTATATAATTGATAAAATTGGGGAGATATGTTTGCAGGTTTGATTCCGTCGTGTTTCTGGGATTCAGGATAGCGATGGAGTAAATCGGAGTTCGAAACGTAGAGGACATAGACAGATTTTGCGTTTGCGTATCGGTTTGCTGAAAATGTCATCGGGGGATTTGAATGCTGAATTATCGAAGAAGACGTCGTTTTTTGGTCTAAAACTATGGGTTATCATTGGTATTTGTGTTGGTGTGTTCATCGTTGGGATTCTATGTCTTTTGTCAATATGGGTAACGTTTCAGAGAAAATCTAGACGGAAACTTGACAAGTACTCGCATTATCAAATACCTAACGTCTCGAAGGATATCAAGATTGATAGAGTTGGTGCTGCAGCTATAAGTGATCAGCCCGAAAGTTTGTTTCTAACGATCCATGATAAATCGAGTGAGAAGAATTCGGAGAAACTGATAGCTCATTTAGATAGGAGTAAATCGAGTGACGGTGATAACATCAGTCAATGCAGCTCGATTTACCATCACGAAAGGGGATTTAGTTCACAATCGGGGGAGGAAGGGAGCTCGGGAACTGTTCGAAAGCAGTCTTCTTCTTATGGACTTCCGATGGCATCTCCTTTGATTGGCTTGCCCGAGTTTTCACATCTCGGGTGGGGCCACTGGTTCACGCTTCGAGATCTCGAGCTTGCAACAAACCGTTTTTCTGCAGAGAACGTGATTGGAGAAGGAGGCTATGGAGTTGTGTATAAAGGTAGATTGATTAACGGGACAGAAGTAGCAGTAAAGAAGCTCCTGAATAATCTGTGAGTATCGACTTTATAATATCTTTTTTTCCCCGTTTTCTTTCATTTACCATTAAACGACCGATTTCCCTTCAGTGGGCAAGCAGAGAAAGAATTCAGGGTCGAAGTGGAAGCCATTGGCCATGTTCGACACAAGAATCTCGTGCGTCTTCTTGGTTATTGCGTAGAAGGCGTTCATAGGTAAGCATCTTCTCGGTTAAAAACCGTTATTCCCGAATTGCATATCCGTTTCCTGAATCTATTTGTTATACTCTTGAAGGATGCTGGTTTACGAGTATGTTAACAACGGGAACTTGGAGCAGTGGCTTCATGGAGGTATGAGACAACACGGTACCCTTACTTGGGAAGCTCGTATGAAGATTCTTCTTGGTACCGCTAAGGCGTAAGTTCAACTATATATCCAAACGAATTCTTGCAAAGTATTACTCCGTAGTTTGATTTTATTGCGATTACAAACGTATAATCGAGAATGAAATATATTTCTTGCAGGCTTTCATACCTACACGAGGGCTATAGAACCTAAAGTTGTGCACCGAGACATAAAATCCAGCAATATTCTTATTGATAGTGACTTTAACTCCAAGGTTTCGGATTTTGGGCTGGCAAAGCTCTTGGACTCGGGAGAAAGTCACATAACGACGAGAGTAATGGGAACTTTTGGGTATGATTTTTTTGCTATGTTTGCTTTTACATATTCGCTTTTAATGGTTGAACACTAAAGGTAGTTTCTTGTATGTTTTTTAGCTATGTGGCTCCGGAATATGCGAATACTGGGTTGTTGAACGAAAAGAGTGATATTTACAGTTTTGGTGTCTTACTACTTGAAGCAATTACGGGAAGAGACCCGGTGGACTATAGTCGGCCCGCTAATGAGGTAGTCTAACCTTAACGCCTTCCCCCGATAACCTTTTGGTGTTTGTGTCGACGTTCGGTTTAGTAACTGATGTGTGTCCCCTTGACAGGTAAATCTTGTTGAGTGGCTCAAAATGATGGTTGGCTTACCGCCGAGCCGACGAAGTCGTGGATCCTAACCTCGAGGCTAAACCCAGTACTCGCTCGCTGAAACGTGCGCTTCTGGTGGCACTTAGATGCGTGGATCCCGACTCCGAAAAGCGGCCTAAAATGAGTCAGGTTGTTCGGATGCTGGAAGCAGATGAATTCCCTTATCGCGAGGTGCATTTCCATTTCTTTCCTCAAAATCTCGAGTTTTCAGTTGCCAACATGTCCTTATCTCTTCTTTTTTTACTGCATTTTTTGGTATCATTCGTAACTTACTGAACACAATTCCAAACGAGAGTTTCCACCGTCTAACTATAGCAATGTTGAAAAAATCGCTAGGCGCCCAGAGGGCGCCTGGGGGACCGCCTACTCGCCTAGAGCACCTAGAACGCCTAGGCGGGCGCCTAGAGCGCCTAGTCGGGCGCCTAGGAGGCCGACGGCCTAGAGCCTAGGCGCGATTTTTGCAATACTGAACTATAGGGTAGAGACTTATCACAAGAACAAAAAGAAAAGTATTCACTTTACGTTAGTTAGTCGTAGAAAGTAGTTAAAGCGGGAGGTTGCAGTGCCAGAGCTTAAGCTTTTATATTATATATGCATTGGTTCAGGACCGTAGGAACAGAAAAAGTCGAACAACGAGCATGGAAATTGACTCCATAAAGGACGGTATCTGTTCAACCGATGTGGAAAGCAGAGCGGGACAGTCAGACAGCATCCATGGATAGGAACAGACAGACAGACACATGACCCCGGTGAATAATTGTGCGTTCTGATCTTTTCAAACGTTTGTTTGAGGATAAGAGATTCCTGCGTGACAGATAACCACATGGATGATGGCGTTGCTATAAATCTCGAGTCGTTGGCTGTTCTTTCAATGTAGATTTAGTACCACCGTTGGGCAGCGGGCTGCCAGAATCGAAGGGAAGCGTTATGTAGTAGAGATCAAGATCGAGATCATTACTGTACAGTTTTAAGTTATTGTGTTTTAACTGTTTTTAGAATCTTGTGTTTTGTTGCCCTTCAATACATGACACCATGAGATCATTCTTTGTCTCTTTTAAGGTTTTTGTTGAGTTTCTATTCATTAGTGTTTTATGGATCAACCATATCACTCTTAATCATTTTACGATCAAACGCTTACCACTATATACTTTATGTCAGATATGCAACTATGTTACCTTTTACTTAGAGTAACAGATACTTATGTAACAATCAGTATATACTAATGACATGATGCTAGAACTGACTCTCCCGACTTCAGATTGGTCTGTTGATATTCTTTTCATCATTATGTGAAAAGTTATAGATGATAACATATATGTTAGTTATATTTCTTTATAATTACGTAACAATTGGTATTATATATACTGATAACATGATACTGGAATTGACCCTCCGGCCCAGCAATCATTCATTGATTTCATTGCCTTTTCTCTTTACCAATGACAATGGACCAACCTGAATCCACAAGGGATGATGGTGAGCTCAGACAGTCCTAATAATTGAGGACAAGGGAGGAGAGAGAACATAAAGAAGATTCCTTGTGGGACCCAAATGATTGGGATGTGTCTAAAATATTTTAAGGAAAAAAAAAATTGTGTGTAAGTATCATTGAATCCAATCAACATTATTAGCTGCTGGTTGTGTTTGTTGTCCTAAATGAAATTTAGCCTCATTTGAAAGGAAAATCGTACATGCCCACAAATGATAATGACTTCATATTGTCCAATTTGAAAATTTTAGGGTATGTTTGAAAACCGAAAAAATGATTTCTGAAAATTATTTTCTAGGTTTTCAGTGTTTGACTAGAGCAGGAAAATAGAAGTCAATGAAAAATATGGGTGATACCAATGGAAAATAGAAATTTTTTTCTAAAAATGACTTCCCTTTTTGTAGGAAAGTCATTTTCCGTTTGAAGCAGTGAAGCAAGCAATTACTCGCTGCCACCATCACCCCCACCCCTACCATCCACCACTACCATTTTATATATTTTAAATATATAAAACACCAAGACAATTTTTTGTAATGCAACTAATCATTGGAAAGAAAATGTTTTCTGGTCATTTTTCATAAAAAAACGTTTTTCAGAAGTCATTTTCCTACTTTTCAAAGACACCCTTAGACAGTTAGACTTATGCCTATAAACTCTTTAGTGAGATTATTGTCTTATTGCCTGCACGAGTTTAGCTCACTGGTTCAGTAGGCAATATTCGATGAGTTTCTATTGAATAAATTCAACATAAAAGAAGTAAATTGTATTAATACTTTTGTGACAAATTTGATTGAAAAACTATTACTAATATTCATGTTATTAAGGTTATGAACATAGCCAAAGACCTTGTGGTCAAGCGGCATGAAGTGACTCTCCCAAGTGGGAGGTCATGGGTTTGAGTCTCAGTGGAGGCAGTATTGACTTGTTGGGCTTCAATAGGTTGAGAAAGCATATGAACAGATACTACAATGTAACAGGGTCAATAGTATTCAAAAAAGGTTATGTAACATAACATAACATAACCAAACGCAGCTTTAAACGACAAAGCCGTTGGAAGGCAGTTTTGGCTTTGACTCTTCCCGTAATTGTCCGGTGCCTATCAGTCAATTTTGAGAAGTTTGCAATAAATGAATCTCAGGACCACCTTTGATGAATTATTGGATGGAGAGTAGGGTAGGCCTTGGGCAGATGTCACATATGCAGCAAGTACAAGATAACAATTTTTCAATTAATGTTACCTGTATTTTTGTACCGTTCTTTAGTCAGTACTTCTCGAAGGGAGTGATTTTTATATAAAAAAATTTATAAATTCGATTCTTGCCACCGATATTTTAGTCGAGTTTGAGCCTATTTGTATATGATCTTCTTAGTGTGGTTGTGTACTACTTTGTATTACATACGGACATAGTTTACTTAGTGCATATCATTAAATAGTGACTACGGATCCAACCAAACACTATAAAATGAAAATTGTTTTTTTTAAAGAGTTATTTTTCTAAAAATATTTTCGGATTTACAAATGGACCTTATTAAATCACCCAAAAAAAGAAGATATCCAAGACTAATTAATTTTATTAAGTAAAAAATAAACAAAATTTGAAGTTAATTTTTTGGTCTTGTTAAATTTAAAGAATTAATTTCGTACAAATTATAACAAAACTTCCTCTTTTTTTTTTTTTTTTTTTTTTTTTTTTAATTTGATTACATAATTTACAATTGAGGCCCATAAGGAGATCCATGTCTAGTATAGTTCTAGTCTTTTGGGCCTATTGGAATTAACAAGTGAGAAGTGACCCACTAGGCCCATAAAGAGGCTTAGGGAATGTTTGGCACGATTTACAATTTACTGAACTATATAAGTCTAAAGTTGACAGATCCCTTGTGTGCACTGGCATTTGATTCTGTACGTTTGCTGAGTCATGAGTCACCGGATTATATCATCCCAAATGCCTCTGTCAAGCCGAAATGTGAGGACTCTTGGAATTGGGGATTCAACTTTTTGGGAGAAGAACTATAACACAACTTTTGACACTTAAATTTCCCAAAGTGTTTATACATGTTTCCCTCGAAGATAGAATTTGAATCCGCACATTGGTTGCTATAAGATCAAGTATGCATCATTCTGGATGGCACAATTCCTCTCCTAAACATGTTCTGATAGTAATTGTCAAAAACCAAACATTTACTACTACTCTAAAAGATATAACTAATAACAAACGCACAACGTTATTTTCTTACACTTACATACATAACAACTAATGTTACGTTTCAACGACATGATGCTGGATTTGACCTTCCAAGCCTTCGTCAAACAATGGCGCAATCCCTCTGCTAAACATGCTCTAATACTAAATTTTCAAATCTAGCATTCACTACTACTCCAAAAGATATAACTAGTAACAAATGCATACTTTTATTTTCTTACATTTACATAACAACTAATGTTACATTTCAGTTGACATGAATGAGGTAAATCACAAGATATGCTTCAACTGATTAACATTCTAATATAGCTTAATTATTTGTACATGATATTTACAATAAGTTCAAATCTGTACTTCTATTTTCAAATTTTGTGTAAGATTCAAATTCCTAACCCTTCATTAGTTGGATTAATGCATTGAATTAGAGGATTCAATTAAGCCATCGTCTATTCCTTGGACAAAACAAAAAAGCAGCAGACAAATCCCCAAAAGTAACATGGGACTTGGTTTTACTTTCTTATTATTAGGTCATTTCATGAAGCCACGCCTAAGTGATTCTTCTGTCTTTTTCATCCTTTCCCCCTCTCCATCTTAATCACGCCTCTCAGTACAGCGTGTTACACTTCACATCCATCACATTCCTTCAAGAACTTCACCCGCGATCAGTGTTGCAAAAATCGACCTAAGCATCGATTAATCGGCGCCTAGACCTTAGGCGGTCGGCCATCTAGACGCGGTCTAGGTGCCAATTAATCGCTCTAGGCGCGGTCTAGGTGCCGATTAATCGCTCTAGGCGGTCCGCAAGCACCTAGAGGGCGCCTAACAATTTTTTCAACCTTGATGCGATATGATAGTATCCCATTCATTTAAATTCAAATTAGGTGTTAAATAACATATTACACTAGTCAAATTAGTCGTGGTTAGAGACAATATGAGAGTGTTTGGTAAATTGTTGTTAGCTAATTGGGTTAGTAGGTTTAACTGGTTGATAGCATTAGTTTATTGTAGAAAAGTGTTTGGTAAATTAGTTGTTAACTGTTAGTTGATTATATAAAAATGACTTTCTAAAAAGTTGATCATGATCAAAAGCTACTTTGAGTAGCTTTTGAATTTTAACATTTTAGAACAATAAGTTGTTATAAAAAAAAAAAGCTAATTAATCAAACACTCATATTAATTGTTTAACCAAGTCAAACAGCTAATAGGCTAACTATTTTACCAAACAGGACTTATGTACAATTAAAAATAGTCATTAGCGAGAAGACATAGAGATTCATTATGTCAAATTTGTTAGGCGGTTGACTTGATAACTACAAGATTTTAAATTTGACTTTTCGTGAAATTATCGAGTGGCCTTATTGATTTGAGATTTAGTAACCTACCCACAAGGAATGGGGAAATTATTTGTGTATTTTCACAACTTATAAATAAGTTATAAATTATAATACATCCTGAATTAGTGGGTTGGTTCCATGTCTCTACTCAAAAGTATGAAAACAAACAAGGAATACGGAAATTATTTGTGTATTTTCCATTATATAATACTAAAAAAATAAACATAATTTCCATCTTCTCATGATAAAATATTAAAAAAAAAAAAAAACGTAATTTCCTTCTTCACATGATGGAGCCGTCATAAAATAGTAGAAAGTTTTGCATAAAACCTTTTTTCCGCATTTGTAGGCAATAATGCAATAGATAGATGCGCCAAAAAGTAACAAAGATTTTTGGGTCCTGCGTCCTACAACTTGTGGGTGCATCACCAAAAATGATAAGTTAAAAAAACACAACATTTTTAGGTAAATATCAATCTTTTTATAATGTTATATATAAAAATGTCATACTTTTAAAAATAAAAAATAATAAAATATATTTATAATTCCATATATAATAATGTACTATAGGCTAACTGTTTTACCAAACAGTGATTATATTTTAATGGCCATTTTCCTAACTTTGGAGATAGAAATATTCACAAATCTAGTTGGAACTTAGATTATTGTAATGATAGTCCTATTGTATAACTCTATTAGTATAAGTTGTATATATAATACAATTAAATATGAACAATTTTTTATTTGTAAATTATGGTATTATTGTAACATTTTTCTATTTGTGTGAAATGTGAATCCACTACAACTTTTATTTATTCATATTTGAGCAAGCAAAAAACGACAGCTTTCGAAAATATATCTCTTCATAAAAATTTCATGTGGGCTTCATATGATATGAACGAATTGAGGACAGATACTTTATTTTTGAGGTTTTTTTTTGTTGTTTTCCTATGTAATATCGAAACTAGCTAGCCATGGATACATAAATGGATGTGTTCAATAGTACGTTAACATGAATGTTTTTTCATATCACTAGTTGCTGGTGGGGAAGCACAGGATGAAGCAATGATATGGGTTGGACAAAAAGATGAAAAAAAAAAAAAATCTATTGAAAACTTGTTCGACGTGTCGCTCACTCATTTCTCAATAAGGGGTGGTCTCCCTCTTCCCCTTTTTAAAATTTTCGATTTGAAATTCTCAGAACATCTACATTATTAGTGTTATATTGTCATATGTGTGACTCGATCTTTTTTTAAAGTATAACAGAGACAAACATAATAATCAAACTACATAAAACATGAGAAAGACACACCAATAATGTCTTAAAATGAAGCGATTGTGGGGAGAATAAAAATTGAAAATTCACTTGTAGAGTCTCTAATTTAGACACTATTCAATCTGTACACCTATAAGCCTCCTTATGTATATGTCGAGAGAGCAAACATTGCCCTTCTTCTAAATCTCTCGAAGGTTAAATAAACAATAGAAACTCTTCTGTATGTTCTTCTATTGAAGCACAAAGAGGAATACTATTCACTGTACACTTATATATAAGCCTCCTTATGTATATATATGCCAGAGAGAGCAAACCTTGCCCTTCTTCCAAATCTCTCGAATTGTCTCCTACGATTAAATAACAATAAAATCTTTTTCCGTTTGTTCTTCTATTAAAGTATAAATAGTTGATACTATTTTTAGTGAGGATCAAATTCATCACCTCCCATTTAGACCGTGAGTCACTCTCTATCACTAGACTACAAAATTATTGACAGTGAACTAAATATATAATACTATTACGTATCATACCAAAATCCATGTATTATTGTTGAATATTTTGTCGTTACATTAGTAGGTTACGTATCATACTATAGAAATTAGAAGTTTGACCAAATTATTACTTGGTACGTATGATTGTAAAGGAAATACGCCACAAAATTCGGGAAGTAATGAATAGTGCCATGACGTAGGAGTCAATCATGAGGCTATATTCTTAGGATTTTTATTTTTATTTTTCATTTTTAATGTAATAAATCTTTAGCTACTGATTTAATTTAATATGAATAAATAAAAATAAAATTAATTTGTTCAAGAAATCAAGAATACGTAATAAATATAAAAGTTTATAATAATATTTGACTTAATGGAATTAGATTAAAGATAAGTGCTAACGTTGATTGTTATCTAGTTGAAAAACAAAGTTAATATCCAATATAGTCCTTAACTATAATGATTTACTAAATTTAATCCAAAATACTTTTTTATTCTCAATTTAGTAATCGACTTTGATGATTTTACATAATTTAGTTATTTGTTAAAAATTATATAAGTTGACTGTTAAAAATATGGTCATAATGGTAATTGTTCATCCTTCATCTCATTTGGGATGGTTCCTTCTTCTTCTCCTTATTAAGATCCACGTAGAAATGTAAATTTTCATACCCAGTGAATGTGTTGGCCTATTCTCTTGCTCAGGCAGTAGATTCTTAATCTGATCCTTATGTCTGGAGGTATATTATCCCTCATATCCAACATTTTTTCCCTATAATCTAAGTTTATGAACTGGTGTTAGTTTTCAAAAACAAAATGTGGACTTAATTAAAATTCCCATTCTCTAATGGGCTGATCGATTTTTGTAAAGCTACATGCATATAGGGACACATGATGAGAATCTTGTCAATAAAGGGTACATGACACTTATCCATAGGCCAATCATATCAGTCACACTATGCATCTACACTAACGTACGTACATGACTAAAGTATATAAGAATATGGGATACATGAGAGGACATTATACAAGTCACTTTTATGTTTAAGCGAATTCAACCTCTTCTCCTACCTTTCGGAAGAAAAAAAAAAAACCTCTTGTCCTATGAAATTGGAAAATGCACTTCTAGGATCAATACAAGTGTAGTATATCCCTATAATAAGTTTATGTAAAATATTAGAAATATAGTAGTAAGTGTTGATCTAAGAGTAATATAATATTTAAGTATTCAACACATGAGATCAAACTTAGAAATATAATAAGTTTTGAGGTATTTTATATATTATTTTAGGCAAAAATTTGAGTGAGACTTTTTGATTTATTTTTATTTGTGATATGAGTTAAATTGTATACAATTAAGTGATTAAATTTGACCCATCTCACGGATATCTCAATCAAGTGTGACACAACATTTTATATTTTTGTGTACTATAAAGTTTTGTGGTTGGACCGAAATTATTAACTGCAACGGTAAGTATGCAGGGGTAACGGAAAATTTGTAGAACGTGGCACGTGTGCTGTTGTCTCCGGTCAAGCAACGGTGCCCGTTGCCAGACACGTGTGAGAGACAGCCTCCTAAAAATGCAGCTTTTTCCCACCTTCAATATATTATATAACACTTTGACTGCCACCATTTCGCCTTCCTCACCTGCTTCTGGTGACGACGGTGCCAACCCACAGGTGTCAATTTGTGATACATGTGTTTTCACTCACTTAAAAAAAAAAAAAAAAAAAAAAAAAAAAAAAACAATGAAAAAGTCACCTACAACTAACTATAGGATTAGATCCAATAATAGTTGAGATAATTTAGTTGAGTTGGCTTCAAATCTTTGTAAAAGTTATGTATTAACATTCTTCGGTTTAAATTTGTAGCTATGATAACCTAAGCTAATTTTTTATTTTTTTAATTAAAAGATCGAACAGTACTTAGAACATCGATAAAAAAAAATGTAATGGTCTCTTTAATTAAAGTCCATCTTTGATGAGATTAGGTTTATAGTATCGATTAATACCTGTAACTTTTAGACTAGATACAACTCAAAAACTTTTGAGCACACACACACAATAGTTAACTAATTATGCCTCGATACATAGACCAAACAGTTGATCTGATTAATTGAGTGAGAGTTAAAAACTTTAATTTAATACATTCGTCATGCCAACAATTGTAGTAAGCACCTTAGAGAACTTATATAGATCACTGAAACACATTTTATAATTTACTTCATTCACTAAAGTTTTAAGTCAAGACTCGTGTTTACAATATTATCAAGTTTATGTGATGTGGACATACACATTTAATTATAATACTTTCCTTTTTGAAATCAACTACAATTATTTTTATATTCCAATATATTTATAATATAAAAAGGACTGGAATTATTCTATAACCTTTTAGATATAAAAGGGAAAACTTTTTGATCGGGATACCATTACACGTTTGTGAAAATTCCACTCCTCAAATTTCGTATGACGACCGCCGTGATGTGCTTATTAAAAGCAGTCTTTTATTACTTGTGCAACGTACGACCAAGTGTGAATATGTTATATTATTGTTGTTTTTTTTTTTTGGTGTTATTGTTATTATTATTATTATTATTTTCAAAATATAAATTAAAATTAAAAAATAAAAATAAAACTTTTATGAACACCTAAAGTGTTGTTAAATTAACTTGATTTTCATATGTTTTTATTCGAGTATTGCTAATAGAATAATAGCTGGAAAAACTCTGACCAAATGAAATTCTCAAATAATTTAACTCTAAATTAGTGGTCACAAGCTAAAAACTTAATTATTAAGGCATAACAATATGATGACCATTCTGTACGTGATAGATCAAGGAAAATGGTATTTGGGCGTGTACTATTTAATATGATGTTATTTGTAAAGATATTTCTAATCTAACTAGTTTAGACATCTAGGCCAATCACTATTGAATACGTTAACATTTCATGAAATTTTAATAATTATGTAATTAATTAACGTGTGATACGTGATTAGATACATTTCATAGAATTCCAATAACTATATATGTGATTAATTAAAGTGTGATACGTAGTGTTCGCCGTTTAATAGCCAAAAAAGAGTTAATTAAGAAAGGTCCCGTTTAGTAAAATAGTTAGCATATAGGTTAATTTTAACTTAATAGTTGTTTGACTTGGTTTAAAAATACGTATTTGATTAATTAGCTTTTTATACTTCCAAATTCTAAAATTCAAAAAGCTATTCAAAAATAACTTTTAAAAAAAAGAAATTATACTAAACAGCTATCAGCTAACAGCTAATTTACCAAATACATTTCTACAATCAGTTAATATTATCAACTAGTTATACCTTCTAATTAACTCAATCAGTTAACAGTAATTTACGGCTATAAACTTATAAGTAGGGTATTAAATTAGCTTTTAAGTTGCATTATAAGGTCGGTCCACTCTATCTATCTTTCAAGCTTGTTGAGTACCTCAAAATTCCATTCTTCTCCAACAAGGACAACCATCCATTTTTCCATTATTTCTAGCTAACTCAACTCACCTTTTTGTCTCTCTCTCTCTCTCTCTCTCTCTTCAGTCCTCAAGCTATACAAGTAACCCTTTTGGATCACTAATAAAGCAACCTTTTTTTTGTTCACATTCACATACCAAAAATCCTGAAAACCCTTGTTTGGATCCATGTCTGAAAACCAGTTTTACCATGATCACACCAGGTTTAATCCGTTCTTTGGTGACGACGACGATGATCATCGAAACCCTTCTCTGTATTCATCGAATCCCCCGCACCCAGAATTCGATTTAGCCTCCATGACGTCCATGGAGTACAACGGCAACAACGTTCTTTCCAGTTCGGCTTTCCCCACGTTGCTCTGGTCCTCCTCGTCGACCAGGTCCGAGGTTGTCGGCCCTCCCTCCTCGGACCACCACGTTCAAGAATGCTCTAGAAAGAGCAGCAGCGTTTCCGTTCGGCAGCCGGCGGCGTCATCCTCCTCCAGTGAGGCCGCCGGAGGCGGCTGCGGCGGAGGAGAAGAAGATTCTTCAAAGAGCAGCAAGAATCTAGAGTATGAAGGCGGAGAAGACAAGTCCAAGAAAATGTAGGTTTAATTTAAATTATTATTTTTATTTTATTTCATTTAATTTTTTTTAGTCACGAGAAAAATCAGTAACCACTACTTTAGTATTTGTACCGGACAGATGATTTGAGGTAAACCAGACTTGTTTATGATTGATCGACTCAAAACAGAAAGTTGAGTCAATAAGTTGCTCATTTAATTTGTGTTCTAAATATCTTTACTGCAAGCAAGAATGCTGATTGATTATTTAACTGGTATATTTTAGCAGGCAACGTGGATTAATTAGGTTAATTAATCAGAGTTAGTATGCTTAGTTAAAGGTGGACTATTACCAGTCAACTATTTTTAATACCAAAATTTCACTGAAATTATTAGGAATTTTCTCTTCTCAAATCATTCATTTTAATGAATATTACCTTTTGTTTTGGTTCTCCTATACTAGGCCACAAATTCAATTATTATTTGGTTAATAATGATAAAGTCTTGGCATGATACGCAGAAACCCTAATTTTGACCCATATGGCAATCCATTTTTTGCATATATAAACTTGGTTTAATTTGCTGATACTTCTTTCAGGAACAAAGGCAAGAAGAAAGAGGAGAAAAAGCAAAGGGAGCCTCGATTTGCCTTCATCACTAAAAGTGAGATTGATAATCTTGAAGATGGATATAGATGGAGAAAATATGGACAGAAGGCAGTCAAGAACAGCCCTTTCCCTAGGTTAGTTGGTTTAATTTTTTTTTTATTTTTTTTTAAACATACTACACCAATATTTGCATTTTCTTGGTCAGTCAATCCAATAGTTAGTTCCTTTTGAGGCAGCTCTCCCAAAGGAAATAATTTTACAATTTTACTCAACTAATAATCTACTTGTTCTCAAGCAACTTGTGCTCAAATGACACATCTGGCTCTTCTTAAGGGAAGGTCACAGAACCGAACCTCGGTGATGGAGTATTGAGTCTTTGGGTTGCAGCAGTTAAATTAAAGAAAGTATAGAATAAATATTATACCTTATAATAGAGTCAATAGTATTAAAAAAAAAAATTAAAAAAAATCTACTTGTTGGTCTTGCATCAAACTATCCTACATAAGACACATAATACTTTTTAGTGAATATGTAGTACATTTTCATTATAATCTAAGCAAGGGGTGTAGATCAGTAAATGACTATAACGAGGTAAACCGGCTTAAGTATAGTTGTTCATATTTGACGGTCTCAAACTAAGAAGACTAATATAACTCTCTCAAAAGGGTTGATATATATTTGAATCTTGTTATAATTACGAAGTCAATTATTCAACTAACTCAGTTGAAATTGTTCATAGTAATGGAATTCTTGATTTAGGTGAAGAGTAATACTACACGTACTCTCACATTGTACTCCATTTTCTACTCCCGGCTTACATGTGACCTTTTGATTCATTTAAAATAATGTGAATCACAGTTTTTATTACTCTCTTTTCATCCTCTTCCAATGAAATCAAGACACGTGGTCCCTTGGAGTATTGGTAATAAGGTTAAGGCTAAGGCATAGGGTTTTGTCTTTGGTGATGTTAAGGTTTTAGTCCACATTAAATACCAAAAAGTAAGGAAAAGTATGAGCAAGGTTGCGTGTAAGCTAATCACAACGTACGTACCATATTTACATAGGAGCTATTACAAATGCACCACTCAAAAATGCACAGTGAAGAAGCGTGTGGAGAGATCGCACCAAGACCCAACCACCGTCATCACCACCTACGAAGGCCAGCACAACCACCACTGCCCCGCCACGCTCCGGGGAAACGCCGCCGCCGCCATGCTGTCTTCGCCGCCCTCCTTCTTTCCATCCTCAGCGCCGCCGCCCTTCCCCCGGGACCTCTTCGCCAACCAAATGTACCCGCCCGCGCCGCATTTCATCCCTCCTCCCATAATGTACGATTATCAGCAGAGCCATGGCGGCAGCCTTATCGGCGGCGGCCAGGCGCTGCCGCAACCGCAGTTCGATTACGGCCTGTTTCAAGAAATGGTGGCGTCGTTGGTCCACAAACAGGAACATAGTAATCCGTGAGGGTTTTTGAGGATTAAATTGTTGTTTTGTTGTGTGTATAAGTGTTGGTTGTGCAAGTCTTTAACATGGATTGATGATTACTTTGAGAGTATTGGCTTAGTTTGTTTTCGTTGAATATCCTTTCTATGTTGATACTTAAAAAGTAACGAAATCCCTTCTTTATTATCCACTAGAATTTTCCTTAGATGGATATACAATTATATAAATTATAACAACGAATATTACATACAATGGATGAGATGCTTGAATATAAACAAATAACTATCTAATTACCCAATTACTTGTGCGATGCATCTATATATTAAAAGGATT
Source organism: Ipomoea purpurea (assembly GCA_009835305.1). Lineage (NCBI taxonomy): Eukaryota > Viridiplantae > Streptophyta > Magnoliopsida > Solanales > Convolvulaceae > Ipomoea > Ipomoea purpurea. The sequence goes on from VALG01013648.1 coordinate 64,260, forward strand.
GCATATTTTGTACGTTGTTTATGTATGTCTTATGCTTTTAAATCTCCATGTGTTGTAACTCATCAATTTTAATCTGTTAGTTAAAAACATATAGCTCTAATATTAAATCTTTATTTTGTACGCATAAAAACATATTGTCTTTTTATTTATGAGTATTTATATTCGTTAATTTGTTTCAATTATGCTTGTTGGTGAAAATATCTCTAGATTTAACACTAATTTAACAGAAAATTTAACGGAAGATTATTTGTAGTAAAAAATGAAAGTTAAGATACATGTTTTGGTCGAATTGAATGTCTGAGGACTAAAAAAAATACTAGCCCAATAGGATCACTATATTATTAAGATCAATTGCCTTGATTTTTCGTTTTTGTATTTTTAAAACTTTGTATAAGGTCACCAAACATCAATATTGTTAATCATTTCAATCACACCTATTACCAAAACATGTAAAATATTTTCACCAAATCTCATTATTATTATTATAAGTATTTGATTTTCATTCCAATTTTATGTGCGAACCAAAAACACCTTTAGATTATTGGTTAATGAAATTCGTGTTGAACGCCGGAAAGATAAAATTAAACAACTGTTTAAATAATGGCATTATTTCATTTCATTACATATTATTCTTTTTGCAGGCTGAGCTCTAATCTTCTTATCTGCCTGCATCCATGCTATAAGCCACCCACGTATATACTTAAATTGTTATATTATAGACTAGGGTCACCTAATATTATAAATTATGGTCCAAAAAATTATATGTGTATATAGTTAATAAATTATGTATTTATAAATTAAAGACATATGTTAAATGCAAACACATAATATGTTAACTTATTATGTGTTTAACTGTTTATCGTCATCTTTATTTAAATTAAAAAAAATATATATCTATAGTTAAATATTATGTTTCTTCAATTTATTTACAAACATATAATCTGTTAACGATAGACACATAATGATATTTATTGCAAATACATAATTTGAATATTATTTGGACAAAGGTCCACAATGCAATGTGACCATGGTCCATAATATAATTTGCCCATATGTACATACCCAGAATGGCATACATTATTTTTTTTGTAAAATCACATGCTTCTTCACAATACACTAGAACTCATACATTAAACCTAATCTTGTTTATATTAAGGTACACTCAAATAATAATAATAATACACTTCTTTATAAATTTTAAGGTAGCTATGTTCTTAAAATCTCTTATTAGATTGAAAGAGATTGAATATCATCTCATTCACACTATTGGTAGAATGCCATGCATTTTTTTTATTTTTTATTTTTTAGTGTATCTAGGATTTTCATCGTCGAACACAATGATTAATTCTCTCGCTGAATTGTAGACACATTTTTTAGGTAGGACGGTTGATCTGAAAATTTAAAACTGCTCCTTGTATATCCAAAATCAATAATCAAAATTTTGACCTTTAGTTAAAAATAAAAGAGTCTCTTCCACTCAACTACGCCTTTCGGTTAATTTCATGCATTATTGAAATTTGAAAGTGCATGTAAACACTTGTGGAAATGTGGAAGTAAAGAAGAGCAGAGAACACAGCACATGCATGTATTAAATTAAAAAGGGAGCATGACATTGTTGACCTAATTTGTGAACTAAACAGGATGCCTGAACAGTGAAAAGACATGAAGTAATTATAGCCATGTAATTCTCAAAAAAAGTTCAATTCATTTATGGACATGAATCTCCAATTTTCCATGTGAGCAATTTCTTGGCATTTTTCATGTTAGAATAATTTCTCAATCAATCATCTCATTGATTTATGGGATTCTCCGCAGTTTTATCTAAAATTATATTCTAAGTAAAATTTTACTTTATAATCAGCTAAAAAATTATAAATTTATAAATCAGTCTATTATCATAATTGACTAGTCAAATTGAAAAAAAATCATAAGAACAGTGATCTCATATGGAGTCCTCGATTAACCCTTTTTTTGGGGGGGGGGGGGGGAGTGAAAAGAATAATTTTTTAATAAGATTTTAGTTGGAACCTTTGTAAATAAATCAAATAGTTTTAGATGAATCTTTCTCATATAATATAGTACCAAATATTCAAGTAGAGCTTATTTCCTCATTAAATAAGATTTGAATCCGAACGATATAGGAAAGGCTCACCCAAATAGGTGTTCGATAATAATCCGATTATGAACTTAATTGGGAGTTAATAGTAATTTTTTGTAAAAAAATTAATAGTAACTTAACTCTAGTTATTAAAACTCGATCACTAAATCAAGATATTTTAAGTATGAGGAGATAATTTCTCAAAATTAATGGAGATTGGATTTCAGTTATAGCAGATAATTAAGCTAATGACATTAATTCCCAAGAGTAATGAGAATGTTCTTTCAATGTAAAAAACTTATTATTTAAAATTAAAAATAGTAAAAAATATTATTTTGATTTACGTAAAGGTCCTATATATATATATATATTTATATATATATATATATATATTATTAATGTGTGTGTGGTGTGTGTGTGTGTCTGTGCGCGCGCGCGTGCGTGAGTGAGAGGAAAAGAACAATTCCTTAGTAGAGGTAATACTAATCTTAATCGTCTTCCAAATTCATTAATGATTTTAGTAAAAAAACAAAAATACATTACATGACTAATTTTATAATTATTTTATTTCATCATTTAAGTTTGTATATTTATAAAACTAATTTCATCATTTTTTTTCTCTAATTTTTTATTTTATCAACTCTCAAGCATTGATATATATCGAAATGGATAGATAGATTGGAGTGCATGCTGCAATCTCATTCCGTTGGGGATACCGTTCTTTCTCGGTTCCATAATGGAAAAATTAAAATTTTGATACCAAACTTTACTCTTTAATAAGTAATCTTTCTTTTTATTTTAAGAATATTTTTTTTACTTACTTAGATGATCATTCATTCATGGTAATCCTAAATTCAAACTTCATAACATTTGGATTACTTTTAATTAAGGCATAAGTTACAAAGAATAAAATTATTAAAAAAATAATTGAACAACCCCTTTTATTATT
>VALG01013649.1:0-19126 GCA_009835305.1 Ipomoea purpurea
GATGAAGTTTTGAACCGATGAGGGGGGATCTGATGACGTGGAGCAAGTGATGATGGAAAAGGTGGGGAACCAAGCTGAGTTTAGACCAGAAGAATACTAAAGTGACAAGAGAGGGTACAGTTTCAAGGAGACCGAATGTGGTGGTGGTTGAAAAGCAGATCCAAAACGAACCACAAGTAGCGCACAGTGAGAGAGATAATGTAGAAGTTACGCCCATCCGATCCCAGCGTGTTAATGGAGGGGGTTCCCGAAAGGCGGCGGAGTCGGATGAGCATGTTGTTGTTAGAGGAGAGCAAGGCGGTTTAATTGTTCACTCTGCAAGAGTATGGGTCGGGGACGAGGTAGCTGACCTCCCTTCTCCGGTCTGGCAACACACAAAGGAGCACCAATGCGGACCCACCAATATGCTACGACAAAGAAGGTGACGCGGTGATGGAGATAGACGGGGACCAACCACCACAAAGAGGGCGGTGAGCGCGGAACAGCCTTTTGGGCTTGGTTTTCCTTTTTTGATTATTGTCGTGTTCTTTGGCTGTTTCTTCGCCATATTTTCGTTTGTTTATCTTTCGTCCCTTCCTTTAATTGTTTCCTTTTTTTCTCCCATGTTTATGGATCTTTCGACATGGAACTGCCAAGGGGCGAGTGGGTACTGCGGCAGGTCCAACCGTATCCCTTAACATTCTTATTGCAGACCCATAAGCCAGGTATCCTGTGTCTCTTTGAACCGAAAGTCTCCGGGATGCAGCGCAAAATAGGATCTGTTCGAACTTGGCTTTTAAGACTCAGGGTTCGTGTGGAAGCCGTGGGCTTTAGCCGGGGCATTTCGGTCCTATGGATAGGAACCGTTTACATATATGAATTTATTTACATCACCACAGTTCATTTTGCTACACGAATGCAGAATGGGCACCCGCCATAGGGGTGTTTGCGCACGGTTTATGCGAGCCGAGGCCCCAATCATCTCTGAGACGTCGACTCTGAACGATCCTGTCTCAGATAAAAAAAAACGGTGGTCTACATCGGACCTTGATGGTGGGCCGGAGATTTTAACTCCCCGTGTCACGAGAGATGAAACAAGCAATTTATGTATCCTTCTCTGCCAACGAAGTTCGGACCTTTGTTAACTGGATCAACGACGAAGGCCTGGATTGACAATCGGGCTTCTCGGGACCAAAACTAACCTGGGTGAAAGCAGGGATGCAACGGATGAAGTAAAGGGGCCCGTCTGGACCAGCGATGTGTAACCCTCAGAATGGCGCGGCGGTACTGACGCGGTGGTGGAACACTTACCTCCGTGTTGCTCCAGATCAATGCAGCCTAATGCTAATTCTGGCCCACGGGAGACAGCGTTCTAAATAAATTGTTTTAACATTTTCTTCATCTTTCCCAGGCTGGCTGGGATTTACTCACGCAAGACTTGCAACAAGTTGTTGGAAAATTCTGGAGCCCCGAAGACAACCTGGCAGCACAACCTGTAACGCAAGGTACGGACTGGCCTTAAACGCTTGGAATAAGGAGGTGTTTGGAAATGTTCAACGACGGCTGCAAGCGAAGTTTGATGGGCTAGAATTGGCGGTATCGCAGAAAGTCCTAGCCAAGCCGATCACATAGGTGTCGGCGGCAATACTTCGAGCGAACTTGCAATCCCACGGGCTAGATGAAACGCTTAATCAAGAAGAACTGATATGGTATTCAAACGGTCCAGAGAAGAATGGATAACGCATAGGGGGGAACAGAAATACCAAATTCTATCAATGCCCGCGGCCAACAGTCGGTAAGTCGCGCACGAAGATCTTAGGGCTGAGGGATGAAAGCGGGGCAATATAGAGAGCCGGAGGGTCAAAACAATATGGGACTGAGAGGAGAGAGGAGGAGATTACAGCATATAAATCTAATTCCTGACCTAGACAGCATTATTATAATTCAGGCATTGAGAGCGTAATTTCCATCACAGTATAGGCGAACTCACTTGAGGAGAGTTCCAGAGAAGTTGTAGGAAGAAAGGATCCACAGCTGTTTATCGCAATGAATATAATAGAAGCTCAGGGCCCAGGAATGGACACACGAAGGATATATATAAGAACAACGTGGGAGGACGTTACAAAATGGGACAAAGATTTTCAATTTAGTCAGAATTGCCCTCAACACTGGCAGGCTCGCGAAGGAGTGAATGACCACTCTAGTTGGCGCTGATTCGCGAAAGTACAGGCACCCGAGCAATCAAGAGCAGTTTAGGCGATAAGCCTTTGCCACATGTGAGTATAAAGATCATACCACCAAGACATCTACGAACAGGTTGAAGACAAATTCCTACCCCAAGTTGTAGGGCCGTACCAAAGTTCCTTATGTACCGGGGGGCGTCAATCTCCGGACAACTGTCAGCAAATTGTTACCAGGAGGTAATTCATACAATGCGCGAGGCTCGGGGGACAAAAAAAAGGCCTATATGACAATTAAGACTGGATCTGGAAAAGGCCTATGACGGTTATCTTGGGCTTTCATAAAGGACACCTATGGAACGGGTGGTTTAATACTAATTGGGTTAATTGTTTATGAATGACTTGCATCACGTCGTCCAGGTTGTTCGCTATTTGGAACGGAGACAAGGCTGAACAATTTTCAAAGCCGACGACGGGGCAATCCGGACAGGCGACCGCAATGTTCTCCGGGCCATGCATTTGTTTTGTGTATGGAACGACTCAGCCACCTTATCGAGACTAAGGTAAACAGCAAGGCTTGGAAAGGTATTACGCTGGCCCCCAGAAGGACGGCCCATTCTATCTCAGCCTTTGTTTTGGCAGATGACATGTGTCTTTTCACTGAGGCGACGTGCGAGCAAGTGGAAGTAGTCCAGCGAATTGTCTTAAAGTCCTTCTGTGAAGCGTCGGGCATAAAGTCCAGCCTCACTAATCACAAGTATTTTTTTTTGAAGATACCGGGCCCCCGGTTACTTGGCGCATGGACATAGTTGCAAAGTTGGGGTATTTTTGAAACAAACAGAGCCCCCCCTGGGAAGTATATTCTTCGGTGTACCTCCTTACATGGCAAGTCACTTGCACACTTATGCGGGCCTTCTGATTAAATCTCGACCAACCATTGCGGACGGGTTGGAAAGCAAAGACTCCTACTCTCCACTGCGGAACGCAGTCACTTTTAGCCAAATCTGTTCTTAACGCTATCCCCGATTTACACCATGCAACGGCTGCCCTCCCCAAAAAGGGGTGTCTGCTCCCGGCAGAATAAGAAAAAAGGACCAACGGCGTTTCAATATGGGGGGGATGAAGCAATCTGCGAAACACATAAGATGAGTTTGGTGCCTGGGACATAATCACTACGGCCACATCGTGTGGGGGTTTGGGTTTGAGAAACCTACATAACTATGAAATATGGCATGTATACTGAAGCTGGGCTGGAGACTAAAGACGGAACCGCCGGAAATGGCTATGGGCAAAAACGCCTCACTACGAAGTATCATGCACAGGGTGCACACATCTGGGTCAGCCAACACGTAGCAAGCAAGCACCTCCAAACGCATGGAAAGGTGATTAGCGCTGGCTGCGGCAGAGAAACTTTAGAAACGCGGCCTCCACGCATGGTGCTTCCGAAATGGGAAATCTACGAGCTTTTGGATGGAACCCCCTTGGCTCCACAGCTAAACCTCTATATGAGTAAGCTCCGCGGCACCCTCGCCTCCCAGATTTATGGCAAAAGGTGGACGAAATACCTGGGATAAAATTTAGCAGGCTGGAAATGAGGGAGAAGATACAGGGCGTATATCTTTCCCACTGAAGAAAAATAGAGCGCCTTTGCCAGTTTCTGCCTACAGCAGGAGAAATAGCTCCAGATGATTGGGGGGTTGCGAGCCCAGACCCTCGTGGGTGGGCTCTTTCGGTTAAGTCAGCGTATGGCTGAGGCAGACAATACTCTGGGGCTAGACAGCGAAGGCTGACAAAGTTGGGGGCGCTTATTTGGTCTCTAAAGGGTTTCCGGCAAGAATCTCGATGTTTATCTGGCTAGTCAGAGCATGGGAGAGTGCTAACGAACCTTATGAACGATACGAGGAGACATAATCGCTTCTAACGAATATTGTTACAATTGTGCAGGTAAGCGAGAGGACTTGGATCATCTCTTCAGACGATGCGACGACGCGGGATCGTATTTGGAAAACTCGCTAGATCGTCGTACGGAGGAGTCTTTGCGTAATCTCACTGGAACAGTTGGCTTACAATGCGAATTTGAAAGGAGACCGCAAGCAAGGCTTCGAGGATGGCTGGCCTGAGCGGTTTGGAACCAGACTTTGGTGGTTATGGAAGTGGCGAAATGAAGCAGTCTTTAATGGAAACCTCTTGCCACAGAACAGAAGCTGGACTGGCTACGAAGTTGCGACAGCGAGACGGCGGCGGCTTTTGAAGGGAGACGCTGGCCTTTGCAGAGACACAACCGGGGAGGCGAAGAAAGGCTGTCTTGGGAAAACCAGATGAGGGTTGGCTAAAGCTGAATACAGATGGCAGCTGTACGAGGTGATGGCAGGCAAGCTGCGTGGGTGTCCCTTCGGATGCTCATGCAACTGGTGCAGAGGGTAATATTCAGAATAGGAAGATGGCACGAGTACAGTGGCGGGGAGGCGTGGGGAGCGTGCTGCAGGGTATCGCATAGGAAGAGTAACCCAGAGAATATAATAAGTGATTCAGTACTGCTGGTGGAGGCGTTAAAGGAAAGACAAAAGAGCAATAACAATATTGTCCGACGATGCATTAAAAGAAAGCGGAGATATAACAATAGCTGTGGTTTTCCTGCATATCTACGGAGAAAGAAAAACTCGCCGACAAATTGGCGAAGTGGGTTAATGAATCAGGGCGCCTCCACATTATGTGAGTCCCACCGGGGGATTTGAGGTTTTGACGGCCTTAGATCGATGGGAGCTTCGTCGATCAGACGAGTGTCTCAATGAGGACTCTCCAGTCTCTTGGGTTTCCCCTCTCCTTTGATCCAAAAAAAAAAAATTAACTAATTGGAGTTTATTGACAAAACGAGTATTCAATGTCAAATCACACAACAAATTGAAATGGGAAGACTACTCTGGCAATGTTCTTATTTGACAATAAGCAGCTCTTTAATATTCAGTATATATTAGTAATATTTTATGCTATAATTTTTATTTGCTCTCCCTTTATATTCCGTATTTGGTTTCAACCATACCTATACAATTATTTCATTGACAATTATAAATCAATCTTGACTATATTATATTGTATTGTAAACTTAGAATTAGCTATTTAAATACGCTAAATATAATATTCAATTATCTATGCATGAACAATTTCAATATATAATCTTGCCTTGATATACTTTAGAATAATTATTTAAAAAAATAATTTTAGGCATTATATCATTTATAAGAAATAAGAAAGATAAAACATTTTAGATACGGAAATTGTTGAAGCCTAATATTACGTTACCCGCGCATTCTCCTCCTCCCCGAAGTCTCAAATTTTCACGGCGGCACCTCCCCCTCTCTTCTGTCCGGCGAAAACCCTAACCTTCCATTCCGCGCCCAAAACCGACCTGCTTCTGCTCTAACGCCAACCACTGGACGGAAATTGTTGAAGCTCCTTAAGGCCGAAGGTTATCCTCCATCCCAAAATCCCTCCTCAATCTTACCATATTACCCCCTTCGTTCTTCAGCAGACCGGGTTGGCTCGGGCGAGTCGACTCGTCCTTGCTAGGCTTGGCATTTGCGTGGTTCTATGCCCTCGAGTCGAATTATGCTGTTCAAAATTCGTTATAATTATTTTCTCTTTCGTTTTTATCTGGACTTTGCTGTTTTTCCTCTGCTTTCAGTGTTAGGTGCCTTTTTCTGCAGCCTGAAGAGTGGCCAGTGGCAGAGATTGAGAGAGAAGGGAAGTTAGGTTTAAATTTGTATTGGAGATGAGCTGAGCTGAGCTCAGGGTGAGCTTAAAATGAGTAGACTATCAATTAGACCCGTCCGCTTGACTTTAACAAGAAGCTGCCTATTATAAAATCTGTAAAGGATTTCGATGATGATATCGACACAGCTACCAATACCCGCAACTCCCAATTTCTCCGGCTTGCAGCTGAAGCTCCGGACGCGGAGGTGGATTCCCTTTACTGAAAATTAATTTTGCAAGTCCAATTTCTGTCTTGTGTTATACGTTGTAGTATATGTATGGGTTTTGCTTTTGTTTAGCATTTTCATTTACAAGAATGGACAAAGTACTGCCCAAAGATAAATGTGTCTATGTGTTGTTGAACTGACTGCTGAAATGGTTTTTGTGCCTTAGGGTGCAGCAAGTTCTGCCAAGAAATTGGCTTCTGAATTCCTACTCCAGAGTTTGTAATTGTGGATACATATGAAAGAGACTATTCACGCACTTTCACTCAGCCAACATCATATATACATGCACGGGGAGGTTTGTAGAGTACACACAGCTTTGAAAGTTATAAGCATTCTCAGTTACTAGCAATTTAATGATTTTTTTAAAAAATAATTATAGCTCGGGCTGAAATTGGAGGAGTTTGTGGAGTATGATCTTGACAATGAAGATGAAGATTGGCTTCATGAGTTCAATAATGAAAGGAAGATCCTTCCTGCTGAAAAGTAATAATCTCCTTGACATCTTATGTTCATCTATTGAGCTCCTGTTACACTTGTTGCTATTGTAGTTCACATGTGAATAATGTTATTCTTTGATCCCATATCACAATGCTATTGTAGCTTTCACCTGTTCTTTAATACTGCGCCTTTGCCTCTGTTTGTAAAGGCTAACTCAATATCTGACATGATACTAAAACATATCATAAAAGATGGGGTCCTAGTGTCCTATATCATGCAGGATGGGGAAGGAAGATGTATGCCATCGGACCATCCCTAGTACAATTATAAATAGTTGGATTTTGTCTTGAACTGGTGAACCCATACTATGGGCATTCGTATTGATAATAGGAGACATTATTTTGTTTGAGAATTAAGAACCCTGATATAATGTTGAACCTAAAAACTGAATACTACCTTACTTGTGGCAATCCTAACAGATGTGCCGCCTAGACATTGTATAGAATTTCAATATCATACTTGTCAATATTATTACAGTGCAATAATTCTATCAAGGGGATTCTGAATGCCTGAACTTTTAGATGCTGGAGCTCTTCCCCTTGACCCTTGTTCCAACTAACATTAAGCATTTGACGAGGATTAGAGCCAGGACATATGGTTATGGGTTACTGTTATACCAGAATCTTAAACTTCTCTGTCCAACATTTTATTACTACATTCTTTATTTTTAATGGCCAACATAACTTTAAGTTAGGGGTGCAAATGGAAATGCCTATCTAATTTATGGCTGTCCTGAAGATTTTCCAAAGGTTGAGGGGCCTCACTCAATTTAATGTGGCTCCTCACTGTTATGCTCATGTATTTTTATGGGGGCAGAGCAAATGCTGAATCCATTAAGCTGACCTTGTGCATGCAGTGATTTGACTTATGTTCTAGCAGTCAGGGTCCTTGCTGATTTTGGATTTTGGTTAATACCGTGAATTGTGTATTAGGGTGTGTTTGGAAACCCGGATATGGGTCTCCAGTGTTTGGTAACGTATGGAAAATTAGAGTCAAAGGAAAACATCTTCCTGGTCAAAGTAAAATACCCTTGTTTTTCTGGAAAATGACTTCGCTTTTTTTGGGGGAAGTCATTTCCAATCTCGTCCCGTCATCTACGCTGCACAATACACCTACCATCTCTCACTCTATCCTCACAGTTACTTCAAGTCTCACCATTGCCGTCACTCATCAGTCATCAGTTTCAGCCTGTCACCGTGCGCCCAAAATTGACCAGTGCTTGCAGGAAGGAGTGGAGGAGTTCTTCCTGAAGCCGGGGCGCGGCAGGTGGACGTGAACCGGCTGAGTTTGCATTTGCTGAGACCCAAATATGTAGAAGCTTTGCCGAGCAGGAAAAGAAAGGCGGCAGCTTAAGAGTTATGCGTCTCTCTGCATCCAACCAGGCCGAGAAGAGGAAGAAGAAGACTCGTTTGATCTTTAAACTCCGGCCGACGACGAGGATTGAAATTGAAGAAGATCTCAGAGAAATTGAATGAGGATTGAAATCATATACATACTGTTTGAAACTTAGAAATGGTTTGTACTGCTTAGTTTAGTTATTATTGGATTATACTAATTAGTAATATTGTATTAGCATTATTTTTATAAACGTTGTTATATTTTAAACAAAAGTACAAAACAATTAAAATGTTAATTTTGCTCATTTTTTGGAAAATGAACCAAACACACCAAGACAGTTTTCTGGAATGCAACCAAACACTGGAAATTAAAATGTTTTCAGGAAAATGACTCATTTTCCAGAAGTCATTTTCCTGGTTTCCAAACACTCTTATTGTATTAGGGGATACTGCCTTGACTATCCTGTTAATCAACTGTCACGTGACCTTTTGATTTCATCTTTGATTTACTGAGTAGTTCCTATTTACTGGACCTATATCTTGCCACAAACCAATAAGGGATGTGTTTTTGGGATAAAGTGTTTGACAGCCTTGTATGCCTTGCCACAAATAAATTCTATTGTTTTCATATTCACAATTCGGTTGTTTTTTGTATTTTCTTTTCCTGTTTCTGTATGTGTATTCCCTTTAATTTGAATACTGTTGCTTTGGGTATCTGTAGTTTCTTCCAAAACTTATCCTAATGTCACTTATTTTCTGGATTCAGACTTGAGATAATCCTGTATAAATTGGAAGTTTTAGATCACAAGGCTCGGAAAGAGCAGGAGTAATTACACCAACTCTTGTATCACATATCCCCGTGCTTCTCAGTTTTGATGCTGCTGTTGAGGTGAAAATCTTATTTGTTGATATCTAGTTCAGTTGTATCTAATAAATGTCAAATCACCCTTTTTAAATTAGCTTTAAGCCTAATCTGCAACTTGATATACTTAAGAAATACTTGTTTATTGGTTAACTTATCTCGTACAGTAGTCTGGACATACTTGCTGAAAGTCAATTTTATTTTGCATTCCTTTTTCAGTAGTCTCTAGACTGTTGCTTAACTGTTCCATCTTAGTCTCTAGACACCTGCTTAGCATTAGCTGTTCACCCTTGCCAATTAATTTTCATTTTCCTTAATGATTCTGAAAGGAAACTTATTTGTAACTGATCTTATAGTTTGTCTTTATTTAATTTTAATGCTAGGCTTTGCATCTATTTCCACAACATATGGAGTTTTTCAGTCTATATATAGCTACTGGAAAGACAAGGTATGAATTCTGTGGCATTAGAGTTTCATAATCCAATGAATTTTATTTTCATACTGTATTAGGTTTTTTATTAACCATTATTTATTTTTATATTAATTCACTGATACCATAATATATTAATTTACGATCATCATGCAGTCTTATAAACAAATTCCTTAATCCCCCAACAAATACAATCTTAAAATAGATGTAATTGAGAAGGACATTGAACATTTTTTCTATCTCTTTATTACTAAAATAGGATAAGCAGGCACAGCGCTGTGTGAGACAGTGAAATTTTAAAAGAATAGCTGTGCATTGAAAATTACGGTATTACAGAAGATAGGGAGTGCCTGTTGAATTCTTCTATGTTTTGGATTGTTCTGGGCGTTTTTTTTATATTTATTTAATTTTGTGTGTCATTTGTATTTCTCTTCAACTCATTTCTACTATTTATTTTATATCTTCATGTGAACAAGGTTTGGTGACATGGTCTTCCTTTTATTTGGAATCACTACAAATATACATATGAGTGTTGTTGGGAGAGTTGATTAATTATTATCGTATTCAATTGGGTATGTTGTGCTCTCTCAACCCTTGATAAATATGAAGTAAGAAACCCTTCACTTTATTGGCATGTTTGCCTTTAAAGTAAGTAAATTTATTGTTCACCTAATTCTAGTGTGCACCCATCTCTGTAGTTCGTGTATAAGATGACTCTCGCTATATAAGAGTGGTTTTATTTGGGACTGGGGTAATGTGCATTCGCCCTGCGTAGGATAGATAAAATGGTAGCTTATGTATTGTTAAAGCGAAAGATTCATAATATTAGTATATGAATTGTGTTCATGGACTTAACGCGCGCTCGTATATCTTTTCTAATTATATTCTTTTTTTATTTTTTACTTACTCATACTGATGTGTACGATCTATTTAGTCATAAGAATTTATCCTTAATTCAGTCTCACTAAAACTGTATCTGTACTTTGACAAGTAGATATTAAATATTGAAGTATTTTAGTTTCTGACATGTATGTATAGCGCAAATATAAAATGAATACGCGTTTTACGAGTCATACTTTTTTCAATTTGCAATTTATTTGTAAATTTTCTGATCTTAAATCTATTTCATGAGGATCATATATTTTCTCATTTTAGATATGGGCTATGATCGATGACTTGAGTGTGTCTATTGTGTTTATTGTGACGTATGTTTTTATACATAGACTATACGTGTGATCTCAGTTTAATTTGTGAGAAGGATTTGTTTTCCTATTTTGTTTTAATATTGGGTTCAAATAATCCCATTTGGTACACGAACTGAATTACTAATGCCATTCTGGCTTGTTTTGGCTTTAATTTATTGTGTGCTCCACTCATCTTGCATAAGGGATTCATTGCAGAAGCCCTTCTGGCGTATACGCTTACGAGTGATTTGGGTGTGATCACACAAATTATTTAGCTATTTACTAATCCTGCAATTGATTTAGATATATAAGCTTGTTTTTGGGACATAGTTTATATATAATGGTTGCATGAACTTTGTTTTTAATCGAACTTTTGTAAATATTTATCTGTTTTAACCAAATCTGTATTGTCTACTGACACATTACTCTATATGAACCACGACCCACCCAGTACTCGGATAGTTTAGGACATCTTTGATACCAAATTCACGATAAATAAATATGTTATTTTAGGCTCAAAGGTACAAGGCTAATCATCTAAGACATCCACACAAGAAGCGGTATGTGACTTGGAATGCTTGTTTTATTCTTAATTGTTGCTGAGTTTCTGCTGTTATTAAGATTTAGATATATATATGTGATGTGTTAATCTTGGCTGTGCTGATGGTGTTTGTATTTTGGCTTAATTGTTCCCCATTAGGATGCAAAGGAAGGGATATAAACTTTGGTATGTTACAAATACATGAACGCAGCTTAGGCGCAATGGCTGAGCTTTGGATATACTTAGCTAATCTCCGATTGTATGTAGAATTTTTAAGTCTCCTACGTGTTCTCTTGTCTTATATTTCAGATTAGTCTAAATATATCAAATAAACGGTGTTTTGGATCTGTTGTTTGTGGCCCTTCCTCTACGTGTAGCCACTGCATAGATGGGTATCATTTGATGTCTAAGACGAAATAGGGTGAATAATACATAGATATAGATGCACTTGAGTCAAAATTCCAGATATTCGCAGTCAAAGTATGTTGGATCGCTTATTGTTTGTTTTTGTCTGTGGGAATTGACATCCTTCACAAGACAAACAACACTTCCATTTATCACTCACCAGTCATGTTGGCTTGCCTGCATTTCAACACTCCTACAAACATGATGTTGATGCTCTCTTTCAACATCGTAGTTTTTACCGCGAATACAAATAGTATTTTTGGGGGTAGAGGGGGTGCGCGATAATGCCGCTAGTTATGATCGCACTTTCCTTCTATTGCTGGATATGTTTGTTATATAGAGGATGAAAATAAATCTTTTCTCTCTCGAATATATATAGTTGAACATTTTTTATTGGTGGAAAAAGCTTTGAAATTTGTTGCTGCATGACTTGTTGTGTAGGGAATAAATTTTAGATCGATATGGTGGATCATAGTGTGGCATTTATGCGAGGCATGGTTGAGGAGTTTGGCTCTACACAAAGCTTGCTAGCTATCCTCTATGAACACTTCCTTTTTTTTGTATCTTCATCACAATGTTTCAGAAGCGGAAACATGCCTATAATATGGGCAATGATTATAAGGCTCATGCATATATAAGTGGTAAAGATTCAGGCGGCGATTGTAAGCTATGATAGTCTATCCCAGGTGTGTTAATAATATCTTCTCTGTGCGGCACTATGTCAGCTCTAGGTGCTAATAGGCGGCGAGTAGCCGTTGTGATGTTTATGGCACTTTAGTTTCAATTTGTGGATCACCCACACTTCTTACTTGATGGCAGTTTGAATTTATGATGACTATTAGATGTGTTATGAGATGACAATGCCTGCCTGCCCTTACTCAAAGGTTTGGGAAGACATCCTTGGAAACACCACCCGCGCTTAGTCAGGCCTACGCGCTTTGTCAATAGGCCAGGCACCTGTGCAGCGCGGCAAGAGAATAGGGTCTCGATTGAGTCCCTGTGGTCGTCATCGAGCAACTCGAGCCGAGGTCTCGCAACGATCTGTCCCGATTCTAGACTGGATTTTCAAATGGACCCGATACAATTCTTTTTTCTGATCTTTGATCTGATTTTGCTTGATTTATTGAAATGATGTCGTTGTCTTTCAACTTTAATAATTGCCTATTAGGTTAACCACAAATATTGTTATACATTATATATGAACCAATTCTAGAACTTAATTTAAATTATCAAATGTGTTTCTACTTATTATTTAGATGTGATTTAGGTGTGTGTGACCTATTGACCTCTTGGTTTGGAGTTTTCATCAGTTATTGTGATTCTTTATTTGTTAAAATAAAGATTAGATTATTCTGTGCACAGCCTTCGAATAGTGACTACGGAGTTTTGACCTTGAAAAAAAAAAAAAAAAAAAAGGGGGGGGGGGAGCAAGTTCGGTGGGTACTAGTGTAACACCATTGCCGTCGTGAACGTTGAAAAAACCCATTAAAATTGTCAAACTACAAGGTCTGCTCACTATTTTTTTAATTTTTTTTGTTGGCCCGCCTAGCGCCGCCTAGAATCCGCCTAGGCGCCGCCTAGACCGCCTAGGCGCTACGCTACCGGCCGCCCGACTAGCGCCTAGCGGCCTACTGCAACCTTGCTTAAACCCAAACCGTAATATGTAGTATACAAACAGGAGACTATAGCTATGACTTAAACCCAAACCAGTAACTTATTAGTTATACAAGTAATTAGTTAAGTATATTACCATAGACTCCTTAAAACTTCCCACCACTAATGCCACGTTGTTGTGAGGTGAGAGACAGCAAGCTTTGGTGAGTATATCCACTATTTGATCCTTAGATGAAATAAAACGAACTTGTGTTGCGTTAAGGTGAGAGTAAGAGATTGAGGTGTTCCTGCCAATTGTCAGTATTGCTTCAGGTCTTGGATGGTGCTCCTAAGGTGGCTTAACAACTGGTGGTTGGTGGCGTATGATTATAGACTTTTGGCAAGTCGCCATTCTCCCATATACCAAATTTATGCCATGTATTTTTCTTTGGTATTGTAGGCTGGTTTGGGGGTTTCAATGGAAGTTTTCAAACAGTATTGACATAGTCACCAATTAATGTAGAGCTATAATATTTTACATGGTTATGAATACACTATTACCTTGCCTCCATTTTGTTTTCAATTATTGCATAACAGTACTTAGACATAGATCACAATTAATGTAGGCCCATATTATCACAAATATATTTCTATAACGCTCCGCTTATGATTGGCTAATTCCTAATTCGGAGATTGCTTCATTGCTTGTGTACATAAGTAACCTAATATGCTCCTAAATTCGAAAAAGCATTGTACTCACAATTTGGATGTATCCATTATACACTTCATCTTTCTTTCTCGGTTTAGAAGCTTACTCTTTTGTGACAGGACAAACGCACCATTCTTATGATGGCTCTTTCTTTAGGGTTCTGTTTACTTCTTAGTGATTGTTAGAAACGATGAAATCTCGACTACAACATGTGTTACACCTCACATTTAACTTCAAAATCCCATAAGAAAGGGAAAAGATTCTCATTATATGTTATGTTCATTTGTTACCACCACAATCAATATATAGTCTTAACGTTACAGTTAAGCTAGTGCTTGGATGCACAATTGACTTATTATGTTTGGGATTGATTCTGAGTCGACGTGAGGGATTACGAGATATAAATAAGTAAGACTTGAAGTTGATGTGAGAACTGATTGAATTTACGCTTCAGAGACTGGTCAAATAGAAGATAAACATGAGTATAGAAACCGGGGGTATCACGGTAGAGGCTTGTCATCTGGTTTGTTCCGATTTATCAATTCATAAATATGATTAACATTTAGCAACATGGAAAATAGAATCTAAGGGTAAACTGTTTAATATGATCATTTGAGAAATGAAATTCCAAATCCCATTTAATAACAGTGAGCTATTTCTGCATTAGTAACTGCACTCAATGCATTATTACCTGGGATCTTTCTGCTTCTAATGGGTAGTGGTTTAGTTTATTCGTATGGCTTGATTATAAATTCTCTGTTGCTCAATATAGGTCTTTAGACTCCAGTGAAAAAAGTTTCTGCAAAATGTCCTGAAAAGTTTGTTACAGTATTTTTAGAGAATAAGTTATTCCAGTTGATGCGTGACAGATTTAAATAACTAGTATATATGATGATTGGGGAGATGTAAGGAAAAACTCCATGCCTACACATGACAAGATAATACTCAACTCGGTACTCCTAGTCACCTTGATAACATTGAATGAGGTGAGCGTGATCATCTAGAATTATTCTTAGATCACTATTCGGGCATATGGCTCTGATGCTGGATTTGTATCAGATTAAACAGTACACTTTCTTACTATATTGCCCGCTGTGTTCCGTTTGTCTGTCTTCCATCCAGGTACGTTGGAAGTTTAATACTCTCTCGTCTCAGATGTCGTAGATCTAGTGGCTTCTCTCACTTAACGTATCGAATGCTTTGAGATACCATTACTTCATAGTAAACTGGCTTTTGAATTAGTTCAACTTATTGATTGTTGTATACAGAAGAAACTGAGCTTTCTTGAAGATAGCTTTCACCCTAACCAGGATTTCATTCCTTTCCAAGCCAAAAACTGGGTTAGAGTTGATAGTGGGAGTGATAGAGCGATTGTGAGTGACATCGGTCCAATGATGTTGCTGGGGTGCCTTGGGCAGTATGCGCCCATCAATGTGTCTGGGTCAACCTGTTCTATTTGCACTCGCACAATCTAATTCCTGTCATTCCTCCAAAAGCAGCTGTCATGTAAGAGCAAAAATGGATGGGGGCGGAGTTTTCCAATTCCTCTGGATGGTCGGCTGAATGTTGGGGCTTAGTCAACGAATGTCGAACGTGCAGACTCCCAATTTGGGCTTGGCGCAACAAAATATTCTCGTCTCTATGCTTTCTTCTTGATATTAACAAGTTTTCTGATAAATCTCGCTACCTTATCACCATCACCTCTTCTGCTTCTTCTCAGATAGGTCATTATAGAACTTTAGGCAATTGGCGAATTTGGGCTTCATGAGCAACCAACAACTGTTAACCCAAAATTTAGCAAAAATGTCCCAATTGAGATTTGCAGACAGAGTTGCTTATCTAATAATGGTGGGTGTGCATAAATATAAAATTTTACGTGCCAATATAGTCTTAATGTCATGATTACTATGCCCTTTGGTACATATATGGCAAAATGAGAGCCTATGAAGGATGTTAGAAAATAGGGCGACTATGGAATAGGGTTTTGCCTTTCAGACATCTGTGTCATGTAGATTACGAATGATTTATGGAGAATCTTCCCATTACCTGAGCTAAACTGTAACTACTTTTAATCTAGGATCCTTAAATGAAGCAGTTCTGCTGTTCACGAAACCTCGGAGTCCTGAGAAAAACTGGCACTCGCTGCAAGCATTAAGCATCCTAACGCAGATTCGTCAATGGCGCTGATTCGGCATAACTAGGAACGCTCATTGAATTTGCTTAACACAATTTTGAACATTCAAGTTAGTGGACGATTATTGTGTTCAGAGGGTGGCCTACTGGTGTAAATGTTTGATCAAGAATGGAATCCACTTATGCATACTTCAAATCGCAGAATTGCTCATATGCTTGGCTGGATACTACATGGCAAAAAATTACAGCAAAGCATTTTCTTAACCCTTACACCCAAAGCCCCAACAGCCTCTCATCGGCTCGAAGCTATAGTTACTAGTTAAAATACTCATACTATCCCAGTCTTGAACTTCCATAGGAAGGAGTATGCATCTCTGCTTTATTGCGGGTCTTACTCTCATCAGAATTACACATGAGTTGTGTTGGAATCAATCTTGTCTTTCTCTTAACGGCTCTCGCCGGAGCCTCTCCTCGGTATCCAATTGTATGTGTGTCTATTCTCTTGTTTTGTATTGATTTCTGAAGGTATTAGTATGGATAGAAGCGAAGGGAATGAAGCATCAATCTGACTCTGTTGTTGTTGCGCGTTGGATGTAATCACAGTAGGACTGATTGTCTGTCTGAAAAGTTTAGTGCGTCTGGGATTATTTCTCGACAATCGCACCCAAGGGCGCCGCCCATATTGAAGATAGATGTTTGCATTTAGTTAGTAAGATATGGAATATATGAACTCTCAATGTTGCAGGAAGTATGTGTATAGAAGTTGAAGCAATATATTCTTGCTTTAATATTTACGTGTAATTTTGATGGAAAAACCACTTCCTGACAATATCTATATTTGAAGGTTACTACGTTTCTAGCTCTGAGTCTCTCTTGGCCCTATTAAATCGTAGTTTGCTGAGTTGTCATAGTCAACCACTTTATTTTGACATGTTTCCATCACACTTGCAGGAAGCCAAATTGCACTTCTGTTCCTTTGCCTAGATCTCCAAGATATGCTGAATTAGTCTCGCCAATACAGCCCTTCTGCGGATTAATACAAGCATTATAGAATTTACTAGATCCATGACTATATTATGAGATGATTACTAGTTTATTAGCTGAGAGAAAAGATGCTTTGATACATGTGTTCAATCATATATATCGAGAAAATGCATAACTATAATAAAATATGCCAATAGAAGATTGTGGATGGTATTATTTATAGCAAGATGCACTAACATAAATATTGGTAGCATCCATATGCTAAAATTCAATAGGCACACCGTGATCTTCAATACGTGCATGTAATTTTGCAGGAGATGATACCTGATACAACTCTCACTTGAGACTATGTCTTTGGAAGGAAAATTTGCGATTGTCGAAAAATTGGCGTCAAACATGTATCGTATATGTGTCTCGGCAGACACATGTAAATGGGGCCAGTCTAATATGGACTCTCATAAGTTTAAATTGTGTGGTTTCAAGAGAAGGTCATATATCGTAATATGATTAGATCAATAAGGACTAATATTCTTATCCCATACTTATCTATTCAGCACGGAATTGCATATAGTGAGGAGACATGTAGTTGTAGCCTCAACTGAACTTATAACCATAGTGTTCTGTCTGCGGGCTCGTATTTGGACGTGAATGACAAGACCACTCATAGACGGACTCAACCAGATACAAGAAAGTTGATATCGGAATCAAAAAGACGTATGGCGTTAAGCACGCTAGTACGTATGCGTACTCAACGCTAATCCGGACTGGAGAACTGAGGAGGAGATCGGATACGTCACCCCTGAATTTAATAATAGCGCGGATTCACGAGTATCAAGCTTATACACCCTGCTCTGCAACTGTACCGTGCGCCAGGATAGATATGCGCCAAAATTTTATCACTGTTTTTCAATTTGTGTGTTATAGGTGCTCTCTATCTCTTCGGATCACGCCTTGTATCAGAGAACAATCCTGGTTGTTATCGCATAATGATGTTCCAAAAACTAACGCTTAGTCTCACAAATATTTTTAAATATTTCACAAATATCTGTGCATGGTTAAATGTTGTTGTTTCTATTGTTTATTTAGATATTACATTATCTTATATTATGATTAATTATGCGTGTAACAGCTTCTTTATATAATGGTAGGGTACCCTGGTATTCCTTACTCTTTATGTATATGTCCTATACCTTCCTAATAGAATTCATGTACTACTATCAAATAAGTCTACACAATATACTGATTTAAAGAGATTCCTGGTTAGATTAACACTGAACACCTACTGCTATCAACCAAAATAATGTGCACATTATTATTATTATTATTTTTGGTCGGAACAATGTGGCTTTAAAATGTGATTTCTGTAGTAGTCCTGTAGTCTGAAATACACTTATCCTAGTCAAAAGAAATATCAGAACAATGCAGGATTTGAATACAATTCTGTGAGGACACTTTTGCTTGTGGCCCTTTGGTGCTCTTTTATACAGAAGCAAGATTAAAGTCCAGAGATGCAACGGGCCATGGAGCGTTAGATTGTGTAAGTGGTTTGATTGGACGACATAGTGACAGGACACTTAAAGGTATTGGGAAAAGGGTTGGCAAACAACGGCTCGATAGGTGTCACACTATCGTACCCACAATCTGCCCCCTCCCGCCCCCCCCCCTTTTTTTTTTTTTTTTTTTTTTAAGTGTCCACCAGAATCGTAGTCACTAATTCGGATGGACAGAATAAATCTAATCTTGTGATTTTAACAAATAAAAAGAATCACGAACGACTAATTAGATGAACTTTCCAAACCATAATGTAGAAGGCTTCAAGTATCCCGACTCGTCCATTGAGAGGACGAGTTGGTATGTGTGGTATTTAAGCTTTACCGAGACTCAGTCGGTCTAATGGCACTAATGTTGCACTTTGCATTTAGGAGGTTGTAGGTTTGATGTTCAGTTGCGAAGCTGGCGATCCACTTGACTGTGGTTACCGAACAGACAATCTGACCCCACTGTAGCTGACGGTTGTTCCTAAAGTGGTAAGGAGGTTTTCTCGCACAGGGATGCTCTGCCGCTCTTTAGATGTAGCAGCACCGCTCTCTCGCTCCATCCATAATACTTACTCCTAAATCAGTCCATCATAATTCAAACTCCATTCAGTACAAGTGTGGTGCATCCACAAGAAGAAATTATTTGACCTTAGATACTTCAAGACAATTTGATATTTTTTTAGTAGGCAAGAACTAGATTCTTGGGATGTTTACATTTCCAACGTTAACTTTTCCACTTTCTGGGATCGCTATTCATTTTATATTTGTCAGACTTT
>VALG01013652.1:0-12500 GCA_009835305.1 Ipomoea purpurea
TCATTGTAGGTTTATGTTTATTTACATTGCATTTATGTATATGTTTCATTACAAAAAAAGGTGAGGTACAAACACAACAAAATATCTTTAAAAATAATTATAGTTTTAAAATTTCTATATAAAAAATAATACTATTTTTTTATGAACAGCATAGTAGTTTAAAAAGAGAGTAGGCAGCATTGCTCAATCACTCATTGGTTGAAAAGACGGCTGCGATATTCTAACATATTTCGAGTATGATAAAATTGGTGCCATTTTTTATGTGATGAATTTATTGGGAAATTAAAAATGAGAAAGTTCATTTTAATTAAAAAGGGAAAATTATTGAACTAATGAACATTTTATTGGGGAAGAACTTTTAAATATTATATTATACTGCCATATTTTAATATTATAATTGTTATTATGTTCATTATTATTTTTAAATACTTTCTAACATAAATTTACAAGAGTATTAATGAAAATTCTACTAATATTTTGATTCCAAGCATTTTTAATTCCAGACTAGTGCCTAATTTTTTTCCTTTGAAACATATTTATTTTACAATAAAAATAATTACAAAATCATATTGGGGAACAAAGCAATTCTAAATTAAATGATTTAATTTCATTTTTTATAGCTTAATGCATTTTTAAAATTATTCTTCCATTTTTCCCATATTTATTTTAGTAATCATATAATTAGTCTAAATCATATTACAATATCATTTTTTTTAATATAATTGCAAACAACCGAGTCATATATTATTCAATTAATTGGTGATACTTTGCATTAATCTTATAATCAAATAAATGTACGCTTCCAAATATTATAATTGTTTATAATTTCATCTTTAATTTTATTAGCTAAAATATATAATAAATAATTTTATCCATGCATCGCACGGGTAATTTACTATTTTGTGTGTGTGTGTGTGTGTTCTAGAGATTGAATGTGAAGGAGTTCTCAAGTAAAAAATCGGGTGAAATCTCAGTTATTGATCTAGTCAAAATCAACAACCCATGATGAAGAAAAATTTATTTTAAAAAAAAAAATATTGTGGCACTATGGTAATTTGTGTAAGTTCGAAGCTTAAGGTGGGTAAATGTTTAGCTAAAGTGTGTAAGTTAATAGCATTAGGTGTCTAAGTTTGAAAGTTAAGATGCTTAAGTTTAAAGTTTAAGGTGCGTAAGTTTATAACTTTAAGGTGCGTAAGTTTATAACTTTAAGGTGTGTAAGTTTATAGTTTAATGTGCGGCTCTGTTTGGCAGAGCTTATTTAGGAGCTTATAGCTTATTTTAAGCTACTAATAAGCTATAAGCTCTGTTTGGTAATGTTCCCAAATAAGTTTCTAGCTTAAAATAAGAGTTTATTTTGGAACGCTATCTAACGTAGCGTTTCAAAATAAGCTCCTAACTTCCTAACTTTTTTTTCCATCTTTATTTTTATTATTTTAAAGAAATGACATAATTTACCCTTACCAATTAAAACTCTTTTCTATTCTCCTTTATCGCAACTTTTCACCGCAAATAATAATAATAATAATAATAATAATAATTAATAATAATATAATAATAATAATAATAATAATATTATATTTTATTATTATTATTATTATTATTATTATTATTATTATTATTATTATTATTATTATTTATTATCATTATTAGATTTGCAACAATATTGCTACTTCATTATAAGATACTAGATCATGATTATGCTATAGTTTTATTTCAAAATGTTAATTTTTTTTTAAGACAATGTTAAATTTATATGTAAACAAACTAATTTAAATTTTATGGAGATGTCCTTTTTAGTTTTTTTACATTTTCAACTTATCAAACAACTAGTTTTACCAAACACTTTCAATCATAACAGCTAGCTTAATAGCTCTTTAGTTTTCAGCTCCGAGCTTATAGCTTTTCAGCTTTCAGCTCCTAGCTTTATAACTTTTCAGCTAGATTTGTCAAACAGAGTCTGCGTATGCTTAACTTTAAGGTGTGTCAGTTTGACACTTAAGTGAATCAGTTGACACTTTTAAGATGCATTAGTTTTGATGCTTAAGTGAATCACTTGACACTTTTAGGGGTGGTTTGGTTCCACGGAATGTTAGATTACTTTAGGGAATGTTAGATTGTTGGGAATGTTAGATTACTGGGAATGATAAATTCCTGTGTTTGGTAAAAATTGGGGTATGTATATAATCTGTTTGATTTAGGGTTATATTTTGTACACACGCTAATAATAAACATAATCAAGGTTATCTTACATAACCTAAGAAATTGAAGGGAATCAGATTCCCTTCAAAATCCTATGTGGAGGGAATGTGACATTCCTTGGGAATGTTATATTCCCTAAAGATTAAAGAACCAAACATAGGAATCTGACCTTTGGAATGTCACATTCTCTTGGTTATGTTATATAAACCTGAACCAAACGGCCCCTTATGGTGCATAAGTTATACACTGTGACATACACTTAAAGTGCATAAGTTGACAATTAAGGTGCGTCACTTCGACACTTAAGGTGTGTCAGTTTGAAACTTAAGGTTCATACGTTTGAACCTTAACGGTGCATTAGTTCAACATTGGTGGGAGGAGATCATTCGCATCAAGAATGTGTTTTTTAAAAATCATTATTCATTAGAACTGTTATGATCGAGAATATAATCATACGATTAAATTTCCCTAAGAGTTTACTCGCATATGAAATATATCCGTGATGTGTATATTATAGTATATATATATATTTTTATAAATATATATATATATATATATATTATATATATATATATATATATTATAGAAGTAGATCATATGAGAAACATGTGTTAGGGAGACGTGAGAACCATCATGTGCATCCATCTAATATTTTTTTATGGTCAAAGTTAGATTAAGTGTGTGCAAACACGCATATAAATGTGTGCAAACACACTACATCGCGTTTGCACACTTTAATGGCGCATTCGCACACACTAATCTAATCAAGACCATTAAAAAATATTAGATGATGCCCTGATGTTTCTCACGTATCTCCTTAAACACATGTTCTCACTGGAACTCTACCTATAATATATATAATAATATAATATATATATATATATTATAATTTATAATATATATATGAAGTGTAAATAATCTAAAAAGATATGCTGAAACATAATACTCGTCAGTTAGCGACAAAGTAGAGGGTAGGGGGTGGGGGTGACAGTGAGAAAGAAAAGTAGAAAGCACGGAAAGGAAAGCATTAATGAAGAGGGAGAAAGGAGAGGGGAAGACAGCTGTAGTATAAGATAGCCTGTCTCTATCATTCAGAATGAGACAATAGATACCCCCAACCCCTCATCCCCACCCCACTACATTTTTTTTTTCTCTTATGTTAAAAAAAAATAAAATTTCATAGCTATTATCTATATATGAAATATATGTAATTAATTAAAAAGAAACATTTATGCGACAAGCTTAATCGTGAACATGCTGACAACAAATAATTAAATTTCATACTACATTTTTTGTTTTTAGCAAATATTATTTCACAATTTTTCTTAGTTACGAAAATTACCAGTTATTATTTGAGAATGTGTCTAAATCTCACCTTATAACCATAGTTGATAAAGATTATCACATATTTTAATTTGAATTAATTTGGTTCACAAACTTTAGAAAAGATATTTATTTATTTATTGTTTAATTGTTAGCTAAGGCATTAAATGTGGATTGCCCAAATCAAATTTGAAGATATGTTTGTATTAAAAAAAAAAAATTATAATCCACTTAAATACAAGAGTGATTTTTTTATTAAAAAAAATCATTTTAAACTTTTTTTTTTATAGGAAATCATTTTATCATTTTAACCTTTAACTTATGACTATATAACAATTTTAGTTGGTAGTCTTTTCCATGTGACTATGTGAGCATAGTTATATAAATGCTTCTTAAAATTTAAATCACTACACAAAATTGGCCCTGTTGTAGTGCAAACTGTAGGACCAAAATCACAATAGGATTAAAATTTTGAGGACAACTATACATATTCACATAAGTAGAAAAGTATTTTTTTTTTTTTGCCCGCACTCACTGGTTCATTAAGCAGTTTTTGATAGAAAAAATTAAGACTTGAGCTTTGATAGCGACAATGTGAGTATTATGCTTAAAGTGGGCAGATCCCCTGTGCACACCAAAATCGTGGTTTTGTGTAGATTAGATACTGACCCACCATTATTCTTCCCTTTTTGGTCTTCAGATCTTTTATCATCCTTGGAAGGCGTGAAACAACTTATTTTTACATATATTATCGATGTTGCTTGCTCAAGATTCATGTATGATTGTAGACTTTCGTTTATTATTTTTTTTGTAATATCTCCAAGAAAAACCTATATTCGCTACTACCTAATTGCTAAAATATATAACATTGTTAATTTGTTTCTACTATGAGATGATGAAGCATTGGTGGTTGGATAACATGATGATTTTAGGTTAAAATTTGGGACATCAAATCACAATTCACAAAGAGGGTAAACTCAAAGGCTACTTTAGTATGGAAATGGGTCAAGAATTTATTGGGATGGAGGGTGAAAGTAGGTATGTTTCCAGGTAAGGAACATGCAGCAAAATGATTACAAATACATGGGACACAACCTTAACCTCACCCTTCATTGTCTCAGATTCCCAAGCTACCACCCTCAGGGAAACCACACTACAACTTGTTCCACAGTAGTACACATGTAGATAACTTAGTACATGTTTTACCAGAACCTTTTACAACTACTAAAGTGCTCCCCTCCTCAATTATTGTCCCGCTCATTCTTACGTTAGGTTTACAGCTTACGCCAGACTAATCAGATCCCGGGAATTCCTGTCCAAGAATTGGACTAATCAGGTCCCGAGAACTCCTGTCCAAGAATTGCTGTATGAGATAAATTGTGAAGTCGCCCGAGCAGCCTCCCAGTAAGTCGTGCTCGTTCTTGCTATGTTGTGTAAAAAGTCCATTTCAACACGGATTTACTCCCTCATGTTTGGTGTGAGGATAAGCTATTCTGGGTTGAGAGGATTGATAAGTGAAATCGGAGAATTTAGTCTCGTAGTGGTAGAGATACCGGATACAGATACACACAGAGTTCAATGGACAGGACAGCTATTTTTAGTTTAGGATTCAACAATGGCATTGAAACAACATTCTTCAAACACATGAAACAGCCCAAACCTTAATGCAATTGAAAATCGAAGACTTTAGTCTCATAGTGACGGAGATACCAGATATCGTACGAAGCAGCTACTTTTTGATTTAGAATTCAACAATAACATTGAAAACATCCTCAAACACATGAAACAGCCCAAACTAAACAGGATTTAACAGTGGAAAAACATCACAGAGATGATGACAGACAACATTCATACCTAAACCTAAGATTGAACAAAAACATTTTCTGTGAATTCTGTAAAAAAAACAAACAATTTTCTACCTTTGCTTTGCCAGGTATCATCACAATTCACAATTCAAAATCATCTTCAGCTTGAGAGCCTCTGCAGCAGCTTCTTCCTCCTGGTCATCGAGGGCGAAATAAGGGCTGTGAGCCTTAGGCCTGAAGTTGTATCCCGTGAAGCCATAGAAGGCGAGCGTGGCCAATTCAGAAGCCACCACGCTAGTCCATTGATAGCGGTACGAAGTAACAGTCTCGAGAGCATAAACGACGACTCTGGTGAAGTAAATGTAGCAGATAACTATAACATAATACTGCCTAAACAACGTCAACTTATTCAAATTCACAGCAGCCTTGCCATCAGTCTTGGCCGCCTCTCGCAAGTTCTTGATCGACCACACGATCGGGAACAAAACCGCGCAGCAACACAGAATATCGACTACAGACACCTGCTTCCACCTATACGAATTCTCCCCGAAGGGTCCAGTTTCATCAGTCACAACCCGAGCCATATTGGCCACAACTTGCAAGGGATCACTATGATCAGAACATTTCTCTCTTTATCTTGCAAGTAAGGTTTCAAAATGACCATCCAGTCCCAATTAGGACTATCAATGTGAAGAGTGAAATCCCTTTCAGGAAACTGAATATATAGAACAAAACATCCCATCCATGGCATTCCCAGTTCTTGAAATATAACCATTTATCCTCAGCCTCCACAGAGTAAATTCAGAGCTTTCAGAATCAGGACGGCAAGCATAAAACAAATGAATTCTGTAAACAGATAAGCGCTTTTTGTAAAGGGTATGCACCCAGAGAATACCCAGGATTATATATACCAAGAAAAGCAAGAAATATATCACCGGGAGAAAGGTCTTGCGGCCGGGAGAAAATCCGGGCGCTCAGTTCTGGGGTTGAGGTTGTACATGACGGATGTACATTCATGGAAACTTCTAGATCCGGCTCGCAATTCGCGAATAGGAGTTGTGTATTGGTTGGGCTCTCATTACCTCGACGGAGCTGGTGAAGGTTTTCGTGGAGGTGTGGAAAATGAAGACTTTATTGGCGAGGTCGGAGTCGAGAGGGCACTGGATTTTTCCGGCCCGGAGCTTTCCCAGAACGTGAGCCAAGCGTCGGCGGTGCAGTAGAAGAAAACCCAGCTTGGATATGCGGGGACACTGGGTTGCGTTTCCGGCGTGGAGAAGGAGATACCGGTGACGGAGAGATTGAGCTCGCCGTAGGCGGTGAACCCGAACGTGTCAAAGGGAATTATGGAACGCCGGTCGGATCTGATCTCCATTGTCCGGATCTCGGCACGGCGACGGCGACAAAGAGAGCCAATGCGAAAGCCACCAGAGAGAAACGGCGAAAAGCTGCCATGGCCATAAAGAAGCGAACTTTAGCGTTTAAACACAAGATAATAATCAATGGCGAATCCGAAGCAAGGAGGGAACAGAGGTCGTTTGCTTTAAGGTTACGGTTGATGGCCGGCGGGACAACGGCCATGGACCTTGGAGTCTTGTTCACTCAACGACACCGTTTTAATCTCAACACCCATGCAATTCGACGACCAAATCGACAAATTAAACGACAACTACGAACTATGTCGTCGTCTTCAACGATGTCGTTTTATTGCTGAAAAAAACATCCATAAACGGCAAGGACAAAGACGATGCTATGTCGTATGCTTCCGATCTTTACGGAGATAACATTTGCATAAGAATATTTCCAAGATTTGTAACTAAAAGTCTAAAACCAGTGCATCAGATATTTCAATTTTGGTACAATATTAAGAAAATAAATAAAATATTATTCTCTAATTATAACATTAAACGTATGCATTGATCATAGTAGAAAGAATGATTGGAATGAGAATATCCGTTGAATGTGTCATTAGCACCAAATTATTAAACACCAAATCAAGAAAGATACAATGATACATGCATTGCACATCTCAATTGGTTTAATTTTTAAGTAGTACATTGTGGGCAAAACATACATGTGTTTGGTAAATAGCTATTAGCTGATTGAATTAATGAGTTTGACTAATTGATAGCATTAGTTGATTGTTAGGGGTGGGCGTCAGTTCGGTTCGGGTGACACCCGAGTTTTATTTGGATATTTGAAAATTTCGGTTATATTTTTGACACCTTATATCCAAATCAAATTTAATTCGAATATATTCGGTTCCGGTGAAATTATTTCGAGTTAGTTTAGATATACTCAAAATTTTGTTTTTATTAATTTTGAGTTTTTATGATTCTTTTATTTTTGTATTTATATTTTTTCATATACTATCAAACTAAAAATAAGACAAAATACTACTTACTAAATGAGAGATTTTTGAGAATTAATATATATTAATATGAAATACATTTAAAATTAAATATATAATTATATTATTATATTTATAATAAAATTTCAATTAGTTCTGGTTTTTCTTTGGGTATGGATAAATTTTTAACCCTGATATTCAAATTAAATTTAATTTCTATTCGATATACAAATTTAAAAATATACGAACCGATAACTATCTGGGTTCACCCGGAGTTTAAAATTATGTTCGGGTGGTCGTTCGGATAATCTAAAATACGCCACCCCTACTGATGGTAGAAAAATGTTATGGAATCCTTTCATCTGACATTGAGTCAGCAGGTGGAAGCTAAGTAAACAAGGAAATGGAGTTAGTTGTACTAAGAAAATTCTGCAGAATTTTGATCATCTTCCAAGACATTCCAACTTTTAAAAAAACCATAATCCAAACGTTATTTGTTTGTGCAGGAAGAGAATATAGGACCACTGATTCCTTGAATTGTGAGGCAGTGTCTCTAAGAATATAGCACAAAGACGATAATATAATTAAATAAATAGCATTATCATTCTCTTTATTTTTAATAAATAACAGTGTCATGCAATAAAATTATAGTATAGAAAGCTGTAGATGGATTCGAATAACCTTCAAACTACACAAGAATTGAAAGGTAAATTAAACTAAAAAGACCATCTGTGATGGATTCGACCGAGAGGGTATTAGATAGAATCAAACTCATGATCTTTAGGTAAATATAAATTTTATTCGGCATGTTAATAGCACCAGGTTTAAGCTCTAATTTAAAAGGGCGTGGGTTTAAATCTTGTAATCGTCAAAACTCAAATGTGAGAGCTTGACAATTCAACCAAGGTTGAAATTTGGGTATACCCCCAAAAAAAAAACATATATATTTTAAAAGTAAAATACAAAAATGAATAGAAAATAAGATTATGTGGGGGATTCACAATTCAACAACGATTGAAATTTGGGTATACCAAAAAAAAAACATATATATATTTTAAAGTAAAGTACAAAAATGAACAGAAAATAAGGTTAGTTGGTCATTGAAGATAACTTCTAAATATAGGGAAATTCATTACCCATCTGTCCACCTTCCATCCTTGCCTCATACATTACCTAGCCGCCTAACTACCATACTATACTATTATTCTTATTAAACAACAAATATACAATGTAACTGTTGATGAATATAAAATAAAAATACTATTTTTACTATTTTTTTTTTGTATTTTGTATTAAATGATGTGTTTCCCATCACAATTGTTGTTATTTTTCACGTCCAGGCCATTGTTCGTTCAAATTATTTGGTACAAGCAACGGTATTGTTTAAAAGAAAAAATAAGCCGTACTAATTAATATGAAGTACTGAATTTTTGTTTTGAATTTTGCATTGATCACTTTTTTTTTTTTTTTTTTTTTTTTTTTTTTTGGTTCACGGTTAGAAATTATGGAATTTCCGATCACCTGAAAGTGATCTTAAATCAAGTTGAAAATCTTGTTCCGACCACTTTTGGTATCCGGAAAAACCTTTGTTGCCTATTTCCGACCATTTTTTACTTTCGACTTGATTTAAGTTCACTTTTAGGTGGTCGGAAATTCAATAATTTTCAGCAGTGGTTCTTGAGGTGTCCTAAGCATACTCTAATAGTAGGAGACACCTTTAAGCATGTACCATACTCAGATCAATCTCTATTCGTATCGACTCGGCCTAATTAAAGGGTAATTAATTTTTTTCATACGAGAGGTGATTCGAATTCCCGACTTCTCTTAAAAGATGCTACACATATACAATTTACCGCTTAGTATTTTCCCATTTATATGAAATTACTTAATATAAAATTGTTTGTTGGAAAAAGTATGCAAAATTTGATAAAAGTAGAATTATTATTGAATAATAAATGTGGATTCAGTTTTTATTTTTTATTTTATTTTTTCAATTTAAGACCAAGATTGTCATATTGGAGTATTGGACTAATAGTGTATAAATTGGTACAAATAGAATCAAAGTAATATTACATTCTGTGTGATACCACCTTTTAATTTCCACATATTAATTAGGTGGTAATACATATGATTACTTCTTTTTATGCGTGATTAGTAAATATATACAATTTCCAATATTAAGTGGGGTCGAGTAATTCACAATAACCAATAATGAATAAATTATAGGGATCCAATTTTATTGTCATATTGGTGAATATTGGGAGGTAAAATTAAGATAAGTAAATAGCACTATTTATAGAATTATTGAATAATAGATAATTGAATAGTAGATGTGTATTCAATTCTTTTCCAATTTAAAATTATAAAATGTTATTATATATGTGCAGTAGATACTGTGAATTTTGATACAAATAGAATTATTGAAATATACACGTGTACTCAATTCCTTTTCCAATTTAAGATTACAAATTTTCATGTGCAATAGATATTGTAAAATTTGATACAAATAGAATTATTGAAATATACATGTGTACTCAATTATTTTCCAATTTAAGATTATAAAATTGTCATGTTGGACAAATAGTGTGAAATTTGATACAAGGAGAATTATTGAATAATAGATGTGTATACAATTCTTATATTTCCAAATTAAGATAAATATATTGCTATGTTAATTAATTGGGCAATGCATTATGTAAAATTGGATACAAGTAGAGTTACTAAATAATGTATATATGTATTCAATTCTTTTCCAATTTAAGATTTTGGGTGGAGCTGAACAGGAAGACGAGTGAGTAAAACATGATTTTCATACTTGATTGGTTATAAGTTTGATTATTGTCAACATCTAATTCTCGGTTATACCTACCATTGCATATGGTCTTCCTAGTGTGATTTACTTCTATTTGTGGTTATTACATATAAGTAAGATATACTGCATATTTTTAAATAGTGATGGTTGGTTTTTATCATAACCAAAAAATAAATAAAAAATGGAGGCGATAGAGTAATTATACTCTTTATTTAAGTATTACTATTAAGAAATGTAAATAACTCTTTTCATTATTCTTATACTATACACATAATTTTGTTTAGAGTTGGACATTTCCTGTAAAGTTGTTTATTGGTTAGACTCTTTTTTTTTTTGTTTTGTTTTGTTTTGTTTTGTGTGTGTGTGTGTGTGTTTCTTTTAGAATTTTGTGTCACACATGTAGTAGTTATAGATTGGTCTTGGTTCGCCTACTAACCCATTGAGTCACCGTGATTTACATCCTCCCACATGCTGTGTCGGGTCGGAGTGTGGGGACCTTTAAGGTTGAGGATTCAGCTTTTTGGGGTAAGATTGGTCTTGGTTCGCTTTATTAATAAAGTTTGTTGTTTTCTTTTTCTTTTTTTTTTTTAAAAATCATGTTCAACAAAATTAAGGTAATGGGTAATATATTGGTATAGTGGCTATATTACGGTGGGACACTATTTAACATACTGGCATTTGTAACAGAGTTAACGTAATAAAAAATTTAAGAAAATTAAGGTAATCCCTATATATAAGTATATATATATATAATATATATATTATATACTATATATATATAATATATACTATATAATATATACACACAAATAAATTTCAAGATTACACCTTATAAGAATCACATATTCGGTCATAATTATCTTTTAAGCTGCAAAATATTGGTGATTCTTCTATTGCGAAGCAAATAAATCTCCATTTAAAAACCTTTACGAAGAGATGCATGCCATGGTAACTCTGCATAACATTTTTTTCTCCTTTATCTTTACTATTGTTCAACCAACAATATAATAGACCAACAAAATTTCTTGCCATTCAATTACAATTGAAAATTTTTTAAGGTGTAATTAAGTAGAAGCAGAATCATATCTACAACAAAAGAGACAATTAATAAACCAAATGTGTTCACCATGAATTAAAAGACTAAATATATTATTTTTTAATTGAAGCTAGTATCAAATTTCAACATGCAGATCAATTAAGGAATTAAAAGTGTTTTGTTTCCTATATTACTCCGTAATTCTAAATAGAAATTAATCCGCTAGTAATTAGAATTTAATTATACACATGATAAGATATATAATAATAGATATAACACCATAGTCTCTCCAATAATTTCGGAGTATGAACCAACCAATCGAAAAAAAAAAAAACAATAATAATAATTCAGAAATCATATAAGTAAATCACATTAAAAAAGACTTGTGCACTGAATTTGTGCGTTTGGATCACCTAAATCAAAGGGGGGGAATGGAGCAGTAAAAATGAAAGTTTCAATCCCTGGTCTTGAAGCACCAAGAATGGTTGCCGCCGCGGTGGTGGTGGTGTTGGCGGCGGGCAGTTTCTTTATCGATCATAGCCTGGACGCGGAGGAACTCGTCGACGGGGCAGGGGATGTTGAGCGGGCCGTCGTGACGGAATCCGTACTCCTCTTCGGCTTCTTTGAGAAGGCGCAAGAACAAAGGGTGGTTCAAGTACGTAACTGGGATCACAAACCTCCGCTGCTGCTGCTGCTCCTCTCCGCCGCCGCCGCCGCCACCTGTGCCCACCATCACCGCCACATACCCTTTGGGTATCTGCTGCTGCGGCGGCGCCTCTTGGTGGTGGATTTCTCTATCTCCGCTGCCGCTCATCTCAGCTGCTGTACGTATAGGGTAATCAGGAAAACGAGAAGGCCGGTTTAATTTGGAAAAGGATAAAACTAAGGATATGATTATAGTAGGAAGTTAGCATTCTTATTAGCAATAGTAATATGTTGTCAACTGGATTAGTTTAAGCTTAATTATATATGTGATCT
>VALG01013653.1:11825-24317 GCA_009835305.1 Ipomoea purpurea
GTAATTAGGGCTACCCCGGGTTTATTAAATCCATCACCCGCTTTAAGTGCACCCGGTCCGACAAAACCATCATTTGCGTCTTCTGTGGGCATCGCTACGAAAAGTATGTGTTCCTGTTCTACTCGTTTTATCAATTTCCATTTACGTGATCAAACCCGAGATAGATCAAAATGGCTGAATCACAAATTAAACTTTCCGTGATCCGCAAGAATGCCTTAGCCGACAAAGTAGGGTTGGTCCAGTTCATGAGGGTCGGTTCTACGCCTAGAAGACACGAGAGGTCTAACTGGCACAATAGCCGTCTGAAGAGACGCCCTGTATATATAGCTTGTTCTTCTTAAAGGGCCTCCGGATTCAAATGGCTTGATCTTCAATGGAGGTTTGGATCAACAGGCATAATTGGATTGGAGGAGGGGCTTTTACTTTCAGGATCACATTTTTATTGTGATCTCTGATAAACTTGATGTTTCTATGAATTGTTCCTAGGATCTGTCTGATTACATAGAAATTAAATGCCCTATTTATAGGTGTAGGATAGAGAGTTTTGATAAACTCATATTATCTAATTAACAAATTAGATATATCAATATCCATATATATTCAAATATACTAATTGATAAATAATCAATATTATCAAAATTTAAATGTCTACAATGCCCCATCGAGATTTGCTTGTACGAACTTGAGAGCATATAACACTCGAAAGTATGTAGCGTAAGAAAGTCTCGATACTACAACTTAAAGATATAAGGTCGTTTCAACTCGTGCCAAGGAGCCTTGAAAGATATAAGGCCGTTTAAACTCGTGCCAAGGAGTCTGAATATAAAGGTCGTTTAAACTCGTGCCAAGGAGAATCATTTTGCTTCCTCCGTTTCAAATTTCATACAGGGTTTCCCCCATATCGGATGAAAGTGCCTATGAAGAGATGAGAGGCAGAGTTGTCCCACTGGGCGTGCCAATTTGTAAACAAAGAAATTGAATATTATATATTAGAAATTCAAAATTTGGTTTTACATTGTATAAATCAATGCGGTGTGGGTGTAACACCCCCTAAATTCCATGCTATTTAAAGACTTAAACATGCAGATATCTAAACCAAAACATCAAACACAGCGGAAGACTGAAAGAGAAATATATATACGGGAAGTAAAGGGGTGCTATGCCACCCTCACCCAGAGGTGAACGCACAGGCTAACATCTGCATTGTTCAACGTCTAAAAACCCATAACAAAGTACTAAGTCTAAATTGGCTCACAAGCCACAAAACATAAGGGAGGAGCTACACTAGCTGGCACTAGACCACGCACTCGTCTAAACATCACCTGAAAGAAACACATAAAAGATGGGACGGCGTCCGGTCAGCGAATAATGCTGGTAACCCACCAATACATGTGAAATATAATACATATATAAGATATATGTTTGTAAAGCCATTTTCGAAACGGAATATGTATATATAAGTCCAAAACCAAGAGTAATAGTCAACACAAGATTCATAACACTCTCAACAAGAACACAGGAACACATCCCAAGACTACAAGGACAACAACGACTCACAAGAATTCTCAAGGCATAATATATCATCACACAATAGATTAACACCCGGCATGCATGATACAAGAGATTAAGGACACACCCAATGGCAACACATGCCAAGCAACAGATGTCTTTGTGACTACACACGTCACAAGAAGAGAACTCACAACAACGGCTACACAAGCCCTCGTGACACCACCCATCACGAGTTGATATGCCTTCCTTATGCCCGGTTCCAACCTTATGGCTACCCCCAACCTTATATCTAGTTCCAAATTTACCTCCAGGACCCTTGTACTCCAAGTCCAACATTTTCCCTCCGGGACGTCGTCCCCTCTCCAACAGTCCCCAACAAAACCACCGATTTCATAGTACACGAGTACCGATTTCACACATGCCACCCAAGAAATACGTGAACCTTACACAAAGGTCACAACTCCATAATCACGTCATGGCCACCACGAGGGCCACTGCAATACCTTGGTGACTAGTGTCCCATACCACTAATCGTGCAATCCAGGTAAAGCCACACACACCACACCTCAACAGAATCAATCAACGGATCACAACGAAGATATGAAACATACTCAATCAAGGAATGGATCACAGTCCAACAACAACGATGAATAACACAAGTTATCATCAACAATAGGAAGGTACAAACAACACACACGCTAGCATTTAAACACCGAACTAGCATGCTCATCAAACGGATAAACCAAACGTAGTTCCGAAGAACACACAAGACTCATCACGTTCAACGAAACACAATGTTGAACACTAGCACGATTCAAGACACCAAAACCTACATGGATACCTACCATATAGTTCTAGACATACGAAACATCAAGAAGACACTCAAATAGTTCCACAAAAGAACATCGGGAAGTCAAAAGACCAAATACCGAGTCAAAAGAATCACGGGGAACAAATCCCCAAAAACCATACATTGTACCCCGCGGTGGACCCACGGGTAGGCCCCTACCCGTGTTCCGCCCGCGGTACATACCCAGAGGCTTTGTACCCCGCGGGTGGGCGGCGGGTGGACCCCCCGCCGTTCCGCCCGCGGGTACACACCTGTACCAAATAATCCCTTCGGGGATTTTCAACTCCAAGCTCAAATTCAAGTCCAAAACATGCCAAATCTCACCCAAATACAACAAAATGACTTGAATCAAAGGAATAGCCAAGCAATGGCAAGAACCCTAAAACAAGCTCTAGATATGCATTTTCACAAGACAATGCATAAACACTCACATTTCATAGCAAAAATCACATGTAGAATCCAAGAAATCATCATATAGGTAAGCAAAATAGATTTTGTAGAGCATGTTTACCTCTTGTAGACAAAAAACTTCACTTAACACTTTCACCAAGCTCCTAACAAGGTCCCTTCCAAACCCACTTCAAGAACACACCAAAAGATCATAAGATTTCTATCTTTAGAAAAGACACCTTAGAAAACACTAAAAACACAAGATGAACATAGAGATCTTTACCCTCCTAGATGCCCAAATGTATGAAAGGTAGAATCTTGGAGACAACTCTTGAAGATCTTGGCAAAGCTTCAAACTTGGCTTGGGAAGAAAAGCTATCTACCTTTTTAGAGAGAAGTATAGAGCTAAAGTTTGGGAAAGTGTAAGGAGAGAAATGAGGGTGTCTACTAGGTTAGCTTGCATTACTAACACAAGGTGAAAAGTCATGA
This sequence comes from Ipomoea purpurea, assembly GCA_009835305.1. Lineage (NCBI taxonomy): Eukaryota > Viridiplantae > Streptophyta > Magnoliopsida > Solanales > Convolvulaceae > Ipomoea > Ipomoea purpurea. Next base: position 15,067 of record VALG01013653.1, read on the forward strand.
ATACCCTTACTAACATGAAAGGTGTAAAGGGAACAAGGGAACTCCTTACAAAGCTTAAGGTACAAACCTTGACTTTGGGGTTGACTAGTCAATTACTAGTCCCCGACTATTGAAGTTTTAGGATTTAAGGAATTAAAATACCAATTGGTTTAGGATTAATTACTTAATTGATCCCATAATTGAATTTGGATTACGGGGTGTCACATCCTCTCCCCCTTCAAAGAAGCTTCGTCCCCGAAGCTTGGGACGACGAATTAAAAAACGGTGAAATGAACAACCATGTGACAAGAATGCCAAGAAAAATCCTTTTGGTCCAAAACCCAAAAGGATTCAACAAGGATTCAAAGCAAGAAAAGGTATACTAAAACAAGGATGGGAAAGAATTTAAACCAACGGGGATATTAAGCATATCAAACTCTATACCAACACAACTACCAACTTCTAACCACAACCAAGGACTAACAACTAGCTCAAACACCAACCAACAAAGCTAACTACTCAACTAAACAAACAAAGAAAAAAACAAGCACACAAGGCAAGCAAACAAACAACTATCAAACGGTAACAAAAACTAAGAAGATAACAACATGCAAAGGAAGGGAGATGAGATTGCCATAACTCCACCCTAGAAGGACTCGCTCTCCGACTCCTTAGTGTCTTCATCAGACTCTTCACCGCTAGAACTGGCCTCAAGCTGGTCCAACCTCTGGTTAACTGCGACGGACGGCGCCTTAATAAAAGCGAAGCAACTAAACCAACTACTCAAACTACAAGCTAACAACCACGAAAACAAGAGAGAACGACTAAACGCACAACTGAGCAAACAACTACCAACGAACCTATTAACAAAACAAGCGAGGGACACAACAAGGTTCCACAACGAAAACGGTCGACTTACGAAACGGATGACAAAGCTTAAGAGATGGGTTGCAAACAAGGTTTTAAGCAACAAAGGTGTTCGCCACTAACCAAAGTTAGAGAAAACAAGGGTTTAAAGTAAGGTAGTAAGATTGATTGGCTTGGTCACAACGAAGTTCAACACCAAAACTGTCGGTTAACAAAACAAGAGACAAGACTTAGAGATAGCGTTGAGGTTCACAAAGGGTAAGACAAGAAAGAAAGATAAGGTGATAGATAAAAGATTTACCGGAAATGAAAGCTAACTTCACACGGAGCCTAACTCTTGCTCAAAACTAGCCAACGATTTACTCAAAACGAGACGACTCAGCTAAGGGAACAAGCCACAAACAGAAACTGACCACCACAAGAACCCTAAACTAGATCACTCGGGATCACAGAACTAGGGTTGCATCTTCAACTGGTCTCTGCTGACTTCATCAACCAAAGGAAACAAGGTACTCCCACTACTTAACTTGAGCTCGGCATCTGCGTGAACTTGATCCGTCACTTCCGACAAAGGCTTCAGCTGCTAGATCCAAAACACGAGTTTGATGTCCCTTCTCTCCGGCTCTAGGGTGAACTTCATGCAGGCTACCGACTTAACACTTGCATTAGCACACAACCCTCTACTCGCATGCAAGGCAAAGCTTGAAAACTTCAAGGTTTCAGTTCGGATGAAAGGTCCAAAACAGGGATGGTAACAAAGGGAGAAAGGTAACTCAGGGAAAGAAGGCTCACAAAAAGAGATGCGGTTCAACGGAAAGGATTAGAGTGAAAGGTTTGGGTTTAGAAACTCAAGGGTCATGTTACTTAGGAGTGTAGGATCAAAGTCATCAAAGTTGCAACTTAGGAAATAAGTTGCTACATTGCACAGATCGTTAGAAGCGGAGAATACAAGAACGAGGTTCGATAAAGGGACGATCAAGGTAAGAGTTTAGGTTCAACAATTCGAGGACCAGGTTGATTAAGGAGAAGAGGGTTGTAAACAAGGCTACAACTCAAGGAGTAAGGAATCAAAAACGGGGTTTTAGGGATTGAAAGATTTCCCCACGGAGGGGTATCCGGTTTAAACTCAAGAAAAAAGTTGATTAGGAAGGGAATCAAGATTTTCAAAGTCACAACTTAGAAAAGATGAGGTGGTAACATCAAACAGAATCAAATCAAGGAAGGAACAAGAACGAGGTTTGAAAGATTTCCTAACGAAGGGTACTAGATTTACGTTCAAGAATGGCGTAGGTTAGGAAGGAAATCAAGATTTTCAAGATTACAACTTAGGGAAAACGAGGTTGTCATCTTGTGTAGAATCAAATTAAGGAGGAAACGAGAACGACGCTCGAAGAGATAGGAAAGATTTCTCGGAAAGAGACAATTGGTTGACAAAGATGATAGAAAGACGGCTTAAAGGGTTAAGGATTCTCGACTTCAGGTTACTTCTTCGAGTTGACGCTTCGATCACTGCACTATTGACAAACTGAAGGCTCTCTACTTCGACTCGGACGCGGTTAACTCTTAGACCTTGCCGGATTCCTTCATAAGCTGATGTCACTGCCGCCATGCACAAGATGGTTTGGAAAGAACACAAGAACAAGGTTCGGAAGAAAATGATCACTTGGCAAAAAGGGTGATTTGGGTTTGTCTAAAGGAAAGAAGAGTTATTAACGAGGGTCAAGGCAACACTCAAACAAGGCTAACGCCCAAAGCTAACACGCAGGAAAGGCACAAAGACGAAGAAGGTGAAACTAAAGGGTACAAGAGCTCACTTCAACGGTTTCCACTTGTATCTGCCTCACGACTGTGGGTCTTGTCTTGACGAGATCGTCCTCCCGCCTTGCATACACAGGTCCGGATGCCATTTCCACTTAGCCCATCGTTGCTTCCACTTCGATGCATACTTCCCGACCGAGGTCTCACACTACCAGCTTGTTTTGAGTCTACTGAAGTCTTTCCTCTTAAACTTGCACTCAAAGGACCGGTGACCTTTCTTGCCACAAGCAAAACACTCTATCGGTTTCCCAAGGACAGCCAACGCCGGGGGTGGTCACTTCCACATGTCTTGCAAACGGAGCGCCTTCCCTTAGCCTTGATCTTCTGGATTGGTTTGGGAGCCTTACCTCTCTTAGAGTCGTCTCTTTGCAGGTTCTTATTGATCCAACACTAGTATTCATCAAACTCCTAACCACAGGTGAAACACTTTCGTCAAGCTTCTTCTTACGGTTCTCTCGGATTCCTTTTTGAACTTTATGAACTCGGTAGAGGTTCGGTTGCACACAAGGTAGGCCTCCTTGACTTGAGTAGGATAGAATCGCTCGCGTAACTTAACCTTCAGGTCTTCCCAACTGAACTTCGGATCTTGTTTACAAGCTGGCCTTTCAAGCATCCATCACAGGTCCGCTTCTTGCCGAAGGTAGAACGTAGCTAACTCCACCTGACGATCCTCCGGGGCAAACCACAGCTTCGAAGATCTTGTCAAACATCCGGATCCACTCGTCCAGCACTGCGGGATCTTTTTCACCGGCGAAAATCGGGGGACGGAGACTTGCGACTTGACGTACTACGTCACGATTCCTATTCTGAAGAGGGTGGTTGATGAGGAGGGCGTTGCTCAGCGTCTGGGGTGATCTGCGTCAGATGATGGAGACTTTGGAGCTAACTGTTCACTGGTGACTACTTCTGAAGACCTTGCACGACGTCCCGATGGTGCCATCCTTGACTTCTACGGCAACAGCACGATAACTGGATGAAACTTAGGACCCGCACCCTTACCTGGTGCCTTAACTAAAGAGAACCAAAGCTAAAAGGAGAACAAGCACAGAAAGCACAAAAGAAAACGACACAAGAACTCACAACCTCACCACGCGTCCTAGAATACTAAGCCTAACGCTTAGATTCTTAAGGTCATTTTAAGGTTTCAAACCACACTTAGCCACTTAGAGGTCTAGGCTTTACCCTCCTAGGCTCAAACCTAGGCTCTGATACCAACTATAACACCTCCTAAATTCCATGTTATTTAAAGCCTTAAACATGCAGATATCTAAACCAAAACATCAAACATAGCGGAAGACTGAAAGAGAAATATATATACTGTACCAAATAATCCCTTCGGGGATTTTTCAACTCAGCTCAAATTCAAGTCCAAAACATGGTCAAATCTCACCAAATACAACAAAATGACTTGAATCAAATTGGAATAGCCAAGCAATGGCATACAAGGAACCCCTAAACACAAAGCTCTTATGATAATGCATTTTCACAAGACATGCATAAATACTCACATTTCATAGCCAAATCACATGTAGAAATCCAAGAATCATCACATAGGCTAAGCAAATAGATTTTGTAAAGCAATGAGTTTACCTCTTGGTAGACAAAAACCTTCACTTAACACTTCACCAAGCTCCTAATAAGGCTTCCACCTTCCAAACCCACTTTCAAAGAAACACACAAAAGATCATAAAGATTCTATCTTTAGAAAAGACACCTAAGAAAACACTATTAAACAACAAGATGAACATAGCATCTTACCTCCTAGGGATGCCACCAAATGTATGAAAGGTAGAATCTTGGGGAGACAAACTCTTGAAGATTGACAAAGCTCAACTTGGCTTGGGGAAGAAAAATCTATACTACCTTTTTAGAGAGGGAATGCGTAGCAGCCTTAAAAGTTTTTGGAAAGTGTAAGGAGAGAAATGAGGATTGTCAACTAGGTTAGGTTAGCTTGCATTACTAACACAAGGTGAAAAGTCATAAATACCCTTACTAACATGAAGAGGTGTAATGAACAAGGGAACTTCTTACAAAGCTTAAGGTAAAACCTTGACTTTGGGGTTGACTAGTCAATTACTAGTCCCCGACTATTGAATTTTCAGGATTTTAAGGAATTAAAATACCAATTGGTTTAGGATTAATTACTTAATTAATCCCATAATTGAATTTGGATTACAGAGGTTGTCACAGTGAGGGACAATTGAATTAGAAGAAGTGGGGTGTTGGGTATTTGTATTTACAAGAATCTTTATTAGTAGAAGCGTAGTCCAAATTGATAAGCTTAAATGTGATGGCCAAATCAAGACATGTAGGATGCATCATCTCTTGCGCGTACTTTGTGTGAGGCACGCAAGAACGAAAAAAAAAAAAAATTTGTATGTTGAGACGACGGTTTTGATATGTGCAACAGCAGCTCCAAAAAAGCCTGCAGTGGTGTTTGTCGTTGGTTAAGTTTCAGATCATCAAAGCCAGAGAATTATGATTTGTGCAATAGTAGTTTCAGTAAAGCCGTTATGTTTTGTGTTTGCATAATGATGAGATGCAAATGGTGAATGATCCAAAGCTTGTAGATTCAGCTTGTTAAGAGTTTTGGAATTGACTTCTCCTTTATACAACAAGGGAGTGTATATGTCTTTCGAAAACCTTTCCAATCCAGTTCTTCTCGAATACGTAACTTTTTATGTCGAATAGGTCTTTTGGGCTTCGAGGGCCTTGACATTGCACTGTCTAAGAATCAAAAACTGCACACACTTGTTGTTTGACATTGTTGCAGCTGACTACTATAGACGGAATTATTCCCTCTTGCCCTCCACAATTTCGGGGTCACTACAACTAAGCATCTGGAATTTAGAAATTGCATTTAGAGTAAAACCTCCAAGCATAGTGAAAAAGAGAAATTACAAGCACATCAAATGAAGAAGAGATGATGTGTTACAATATTGTGTTCAACAACATTGTTTAATAATATCATGGTTCACTTATTACAACTTTTTCTTAAAAGCTTCACGTTCAAAAAAGCATTATGACACCAAAATAGAAGGCTTGTTTATTCACTAGTACACGGCTGTTGACAAACATGATAAGTCATCAAGATGATGATGATAATGTTGGTGATAATGAACCACAATCGATTTAATATCTGTAAAATAATATTTATATAATATACACACGAATATATATATAAAATATTATTGGATATACATCCGAAATATATATATATATACACATAAATATATATAAAACGGACCCAACGTTAATATAACATGTATAATCTACGAAAAAGATATACCAATATATATCAACCAAAAAGAAAATATAATCCTTAGATTATAATTCAAAATAAACAAGAAAGAACGGATTTTGCTGAGCATAATCCAAAACAAGAAAGAAGAAGAAGAAGAAAAGAAGTACGAGTTAGGCAAAGTGCCTGTCTTTCCTTAAAACCTTATTTGCCACCTCCCAAAAGTGCTAGGAGCGTTGTGCGCCTAGGTCTTTCCAGGATAAAACGCTACAACGTCGACGTTTGAGCACCAAACCGACGACCGGCGAACTAGAGCACGGCAAAACACAGTAGCAAAAAATAAGTGTGAGGCAGAGTTTTAGAGAAGAAAAAGTGCTATCTTTGTGTGTTGTGTACTCTCGTGTTCTTCCCTTCACGTTGTTATCTCGCTGTGTTGTTCAAAAAACCTCTACTCCCACTACACTCTTATATAGGGGGTTGGACTTAATAACATCATCATGACACATTAACCAACATAAATTCAATTTTAAAATTGAATTATAACGTTTGAAACGGTCGTACTTATATCGAAATAATATCAACGGTCACGAACTTAATATCCGATTAATTCGTACCGACCATAATGACCTGTTTCAAAAATATATGAGTGACCGAGAAGTCCCTACAAAACTCAAAAGTTTAACGAATTGGGACCGAAAACCACACCTGAGTGTCCGCAAGCACCGAAACGGTGTAGTACGAATCAATGCATAAAGCATTGACTCGCTGCTAAAAGCACCAAACTGGGGCTACACGAAAGGACTCACATGAAAGGAGTCCAAAAACCAAAGCATGAATTTGTGCTCAAAAGCACGAAACTTCACTTTGAATCCCAAATCATTATTTAAAGCTTTCAAAGCTTAATCATGTTTTAAGCTTATGCATTCGTGATACACATCACGGCTAATTAAATAGCATCAGCTTAAAAACCTTGCACATTTCGGATACAACGAATCACAAAGAATTTCTAAATTTTAATAGCAAACTATCTTAAGATTTTGACTTCTCTCAAATAGGTTCACTTTGAGAATCAATTTCTCATTCACCTATTACCATTTTGAGCGTACATTATATCAAATTCTTCGTCTCACTACGAAGAACCCGAATCCACCTTGACCGACCCAAATCGACGTGGATCTCACATATATTTGTACCACAAAATAATCACTCAAAATATCATTTTAATGCTATTTTCCAACAATCCCCACATGAATGAAAAATTGATTTTCAGGGTGTTTTGAAATTGGAAACAACTGTGTTTAACGGTCGATCCCTGAATAGGATAGGTAGGATCACTATACCCTTTGAACCTTCCTTTTGAAGACATGTTTACTCTACTGGCTGTACGGTAGAACGCGATGTCTTTGAACCGACTGCCATTTGTGTAGACGATGACATATCTCACACAGGAACCTCCAACCATGCTCTGTTCTCATGAGTGTGCCCATTTTGGTCGTGGGTCACCGTCCTGGTTCTGCAAGAGTTTGTGAAGAATTGTGCCCATCATTCTCCTTTGAACGACCCTCACTTCTCTCTCACATAGGTGATTCTTTTCCGAGTATCCCGCATACTCACACATGTCAACCGACATTCGAATCATTAAAGCATCAACATGCTAACCTTGCGCGGGAGTCACTGTTCTAACGAGGAGTGGTAGGGAGTCCGAGACCCCCACAGTGACACGCTCCGTTCCATAATTTAGTTGTCCCATTGAACCTAGGGTACCCAGCTAGGTTGGTGTCCACTATAGAACTTTAGTCTAAGGGCTTTAGACCATTCCTCGTTCCATTTCTCACAACCATTTGCTTACCCTCGGGTTAGCAAGTTAGAGGCCGCTACTATCTTTTGACATCACGTAGTCAATAGAGATAACCCCATTGTGAGAAATTGTTTAATGGTATTATATCGACGACTTATAAGTCTAGACTTACCATTCACATTTAACTCTGTACTTAACCAATTTTTGGCTTGACTATCACAATGCACCACAATTGGAGGTACGAGTTTACCACTAGAACATTTCTCGAAATAATGTTTAGCCATTCGGCCTACTCGCTCGCGACACGAGTGTAAGGCTCTCAGCTTTGATCCCGTCGGATCTTAGCTATCACAAATTCATTTCGAGAATTCCGTCCAACCGACTGCACTGGCCTACGTAAAGACGTAGCTTTGATGAACTTGGCGTCCTTTGATATCCGTGCTATACTTCAAGTACGGCTAGATATCCACGTTGTGCAGTCCAAAGTCACAAGCATACATAAGTATTCTTCATAACTTCCACTATTGCCTTTTAGTGCGTAACACTAGGTTACTTGTATGTCTACTGAGTTCGTTAACCGTAAAGGCAATGTCCGACGTCGACCTAGTACAACCATTGGATACAATCAAACTACCAATAATCTGAGTGTATTCTCCATGAGAAGTACAATACTCGTGATTATTGGCTAGTTGTACGTTAGTATCTAACGTGTCCAAGCACTTGATTAACATCCTTTGCAAGGATTTAATCAACACAATGAGATTGGTTTAACACGAGACCATACGTCTTCTCACAATTTTAATCTTAAATATTAAATCTTCTAAGCCAGACTTTGATCGTATGTCAAATCTCAAATTTAACATGTTCTCGGTAGAATTGATCATGTGATCGTTACTACCCGCATTGAGTTTATCATGTATAGACGAATAGTGATAACCTCGTCTATCGTACGCATTACGTAACATTTATCACATTTCTTTTATACTAAACTCGTGACACATCATTGTATGATAAAACTTACATGCCAAGTACTAAGGCAATTGTTTCTTCAAACCAAACAATGATCTCACCAGTTACCACTTTCTTTCCATGACGCGAACCACGAAACCCTCGGGTTGTTCCATGTTTATTAAGAAAGCGATACATCCATTTCGATAAACTTCCAAGTCTCGCTAAACAACTCTTGGAAGTATCATCCTAATGGATTTCATTCTCATCACAAGAGAATATATATTGAAGTAACTGTGGCACTCGCGTTGCATGTAATTAAAATTACAAGCTCGGCCATTTTACTTCGATATAACCAATTGGTTTTATCTTCCGACTAGTGATCCACTTAGGATCCCGAGGTTTTACAACCTGGAGGAAGAACGACCAGTTCCAAGTATGATTCTCTAAGATAGAATCTACTTCACTCTCGGTAGCTCTCTCGGGTTGTCCATCTGTAGAAGTCACCACTTCTACATATGTTCGAGGCTCATTTTCTAACAACCATGTCAGAAAATCGAATTTATTTCCTAGTAAACAAGTTAGACTGTGCGCATCACA
>VALG01013655.1:0-17180 GCA_009835305.1 Ipomoea purpurea
TTACTGAACAACAATCATGAGTTAACTGGGTTTCATCCAAGGTGGAAACAAAAGGAAGGAGCGTACGAGGTGTTGGACAAACGAGTGTCGGATTGTCAAGGAGTATATGATGAAGTCCTCCGTATCGCCATTCCGTTGAACGTACAAGACGCCGACCCTGCGCGCCGACCATGAACGAGGTTTGTCCATCACCTGATGGAGGCGCAGCCGCCGCCGTAACCAATTCGATATTATTGCTGCAACGTTGTCACAGACAAAGACATCTGACCTATGCTGTTGTGGGGGGGTAACGCTAACGGTGGCACGTGAAACGTACGTACAGATTTTGGCCTGCAATATTTCGACGAGACGTTAACAGCATATATTATCCATATACATAGAATATATAATCGGCATATTAGCAGTAACGTAACGTTATTAATTATGTTGATTTGTATGAGACAAACCACAACCACTGTGTTGTGCACTCTTGCTCTGAGGCTGGCTTTGTGTATACTGAAATCTGGTCTATTCTGCGATTTTGTCTCAATTCCTTCTTTCATAGAGAGCTCTCTCTGTTGGATATGTCTTTAATTAGATTCCTCCTACAGGATCAGCTAGTATTACTACATTCAAGCGTAACATGACTCTTGTGGGTTGCAATACCGCCGCGAAGTAGTTATACCTGATATGGTGGTGGGAATTTCTAAGTGAGTTAAGCACCTCCTAAGATTATCCTCTATTTATAATTACCTTGTTTTTTTAGTGCGACCGGCGCATTACCATCTAAAGAGAGACCTGAATGGCTATGGTGTATTTTGGCGATTATATCAACTAAATTCATATATTCCACATTATAGGAGCTTGTCCCGGTGGCTTTGTTGTTAAAAGATAAAATGGTATCACCGATGGTCCATTTAAAAGTGTCCATATGATATAACCTTTATAAACGAAAGTATCCTCAAATCTATAGCATATACAATATCGCGTTATAAAATAAAGCATAAGACCAGCCCATTTGAACCAATAACCTCTCTATAATTCCTGAATAGTATGCTGATATAGTACTCTTGAGAAGTTTCGGGCACCTGAGATTTAACACACCAGACACTCGCTCCCATACATTCGCTGACACCAGCTCGAGTTGTCTCTTATATTTTTGTTGGAACAAAAGCGATAACCAACCTAACGTGAATTTAAATCATATTTTAATTATTATTAAGGGGATTCAATTAAACCACGAGACCTAAAGTATACGTGAAGGCCAGACAAAGTAGAGCTTAAGCTATCCTAGGTAGCTGATTCGGAGAGGTGGTAATTGCTTTAATTTTGCTTTGTTTTTGCATGAAGTGGAGTGCTGATTCTTGGATGGTGATGGGGAGGTGAAGGAAATCTGATCATGCAAAACACAAACACCATGATTGATTGATTGAAGGGGAGGGGGGCATCTCCCGATCTTTTGGGTTGTGGTCTCCATTTTCATGCAAAGCTAAATACACACTCCAGACAAAAGCTGTTATGTATTGCGTTCTTTTTTTCTAGTGAGTTCCATCTCTCCTATCTGTTCTATGTTGGATTATAATGCATGCTACAACACATCAACTCAAAGGGAAACAATACATCACAAGTTTCAAGTTGAACTCCTAAAAGAGTCACTTTATTACTTTCTTGATTTAAACAGGTCAACTACATACAACTCTAGCGTTGAGTTTATTTACTTGATCCTTTAGTCCGTTAACAGTTTAACAATTACGAAGCTGAGCTTCACCTAGCATAACCCAAAGGGTACGTTGTGAAATAAATTCTCGTATGTTCCCGCAGGGTTATTTTCATAAGGAAGCGTTGATGGATCCCAGATCCAAAAGAAAGGCACAAATTGCAATGAGACAAACCTGGCTTTGTGGGGATGGCGTGGAGGGTGGCATCAAGATATCACCGTACGTACTGTACATACACAAAGGCTGCACATAATCAATTCCTCAATGAATAGTAATGAATGGAAGCATTCTTCTTCCTCATCCAACAAACGCCAATTGGTACAAAGCAATTATTTTATATTCCTTTCTGTAAAGGCATAAATGGTCTCCAAACATGACTCCTGAATGATAGCCATCCCCATTAAAAAAAAAAAAGATTGGTTACTGTACAGGTGTGAATGAAATAATGATACGTATTGGTTAACTAACCATTTAATAAGTTTAAGTTTACTAGCGGTGGCGTGTGTATATGTGTATACGAACTTTGGGAGCTGATCTCAGAAGCAAAGCAATGAAATGTTTAGACGTGGTCAGTGAACCGCGTTTTGTGGTAGCGAAGGATTAAGCCCTCATTATACCACTGTCCGACGTGGGAGAACAGTCTTAAGCTGGTCTTTTTTTCTACTTAAACCAATATAACCTCAGATACTAAGAAAAATTCTACAAGTTATGATTATATTGTCCCCAAATGCCAGAGCTGTTCCTCGAGAAATTTCGTTAGGATTATTTTGCAACATTAAGAATTGCTGAGGTAGACAGTGGTGATCTCGTCTCGGTATAATAATAACAAGTCCTAAAATTCCCAGTGCAACCCCTTTTACCCATTCTCAGTATCATATCATTCTTTACATGAATGCTGAATACCGGGTATTAAACATAAACAAAAATTACAACTCTACTATGCTTGTACTTCAATACCTTTAGTAAACGCCCTACTCAACAAAGTACTTCCCTTTACTCTAAATATTATGCAACATTCTTAGTAATTAAGTTACTTTGGTTGATGTGGGGCTTGCTTTTACTAAGTTATTGGTGAAAGTACCCCATACTCTTGGTTGATAGGCGGTCTACGCGCGGTGCTTACCGGTGCTGAGGCTACCTACGCCACCGATTACTAGGTATCACCTAGCGAACAGTCAGTGTCTAGTTCATCATTTTTGCAACCTGCTTGTCAGTAACAGGCTCAAATTGGTTTGGATTTCAAAACGAGGTCGACAAGACGAGTTTGCGGAAGTGTCAAGGATCTAAGGACGGAGGCCAGGGATAAGAAAGATTACGTTTGTTAATCTTCTTCGAAAAATGCAACTTTTTTTTTTTTTTTTTGTTCTAAGTGAAGTTTGCTCTTAGTGATAGGAGGAAGAAGAGTGAACTTTAATAGCCAGAAAGGGATATATCGTTTGCTGTACGTTTATTTATGCTTAAAGTTGTGACGATTGTTTCTGCCGGAACTATAGAGAGAAGCGATACAAAAGCTCGTGTGATGGAGTCATAGCTCCCATCACGTATACAGTGCAGTGGAGATCATCTATTCAGTAAAGAAGTGAATTTTCCTATGCTGCGGTATGCACTCACTGCCACTTACCGTTGATTATCAGAAAAAGATTTAGTGCTTTGCTCTGGTATCATGATTTTGGATGTTGTGACAGACAAATTTAATTTTTTTTGTTGGTTAGACCATGAGTTGTCCTGAGCAAACGATAACTGTAGAAGACACTTTTAACGCCCATACTAACTCCATTACACCAAGCCAGCCCATTCCAAGGGGCAAAGTGCTGACCAGCATTGGTTTAAGGATGCGAGTGCCGCGACCCACTCACGCCAACTAAGCTGGGTTACTCCCGTGCGATCGCGAATGTTATGCATCCTTCCATCCACTGCTCGTGTGGGTGGCGCGGGGGGGTGGGGCTGGGTGGGCTATCCAATTTTTGTGGCAATTGATTTCTTTTTGTTTTTCTTGACATTCCTTAGATGAATGCATAATGTGCTTATTGACCCACTCTTTTCAGCCAAGAGCCTTGCCTCTCCCATTATCTGGTTGAGAAATCCTTTTTTCTATAGTTTGGGATTGCATTTTGCACTATGTTGCTGCTTCATATTCCTCTTGGATCCTTTCTATACTGTTTCATAAACTGCTTGTTTCCAAATAAACGTTACCCTGGTTACGTCTGCACAGCGACTGTTTTCGCTCTTATTGGGCCATCATACATGAGCATCATTCAAATTTCGCGTCTGCCTTCTATCTGATCTGAAAAAATAAGACATCAAGAGAGGAAGCCGTTACATTTCTTGCGGATAACGCCCGACGCTTTTGAACAGGGCGTTCTTCCTATCTCTAAATCTTTTCTGTCATCAATGGAACCGTACTTGACTTGGCAAAGGTTTGTTGGTCTCCAGGAAGTGCTGCACAGCTTGGAGTCGATGAGATGGTTTTTCTCCAACTTGTTCGTGTACATGGACAGGATATCGGAACATAAGTGCCGTTTTTGTGGCACAACCATCCATCGGCAGCCGCCCCTCACCGCCCGCTCCACCAGCGGACGACTGAAGTCTGTACACAGTGCACCATATTCGTCGGCAGCTCAACTAAGTCAGTTAGACTTTTATTGAAATGGACACAGTGCTTCAGTTTGGTACTCAGCCCAGCCATAGGGCCGGCGCGTACTATTGGTTTTCCAAGAACAGGCGAATGCTAAACCGGCTTCTGGCGAGCTGTATATACGATTCTGCATCCCGCAAACGGCATGCAGTTATGCCTCGCAGGAATGGTGACTTATTCAGATGCTCCTCAGTTGCAAGTTATCCTTTTCGGAGAACGGCATACGAAATCTCTCAGCATGAGCTCGCATGGAAAGTAATTGCCCCTCAATTATTGCTCGAGCCTGTAATCAAATTTGTGTATTCTTGCATCTTTTCACACAGAATTTGCAGCAGACCCAGTCTATTATATTCCATATTCAGTGATCTCCATTGGAGATGACTAACCCTCAGAGGGAGGATCAACGACGCCTCAACCTCTGTTCTTCCATTGCTTCTGGAGAGCCTCCGTTGAAACCTTTTACAATGTAAGCGGCAACGCCCGCTTGTGAGTTTCATTTATAATCTTGAAAAAATGCAGAATCTGGGAGTAAACTGACCTGGTAGGGGAGAAGTATTTCATGCTCCTTGTAGTAAAACGGATCCTTTTTCCACCTGTAGCACAAAATGCAATACTTATTTGATCGAAAAGACGGCAAATATATCATACTATGTAAATAACAAAGCTAACAGACCATTCTGAGGTGGTGTTTGTTGCAGGAAAGAATCGACTTCCCAAGATCTGTTTGCACATTGATTACGAATTTCTGTCAAGGATTCGAGCAAATGGTCAGTATAATGGATTTCACGAACAAAGCATTCATAACTTAATCCTGTTAGAAGTTACAAACTTCAAATGCTGTATACTAACTTTTTCTCCCACACACAACGTACCTTCACGAGTCAAAGATCCATTCTTGTATACCAACATTACCATGTAGCTTCTTGTATCTACTGGATTTGGAAAGACATGGCCTTCTAGGCTTGGGTTATAGTCTGCAGTGATTCCAAATACCTTTGGCACAGGGGAAAAAAATACCCCAGAGAGAGTTTCACTTTTGTGCTAATTTCAAGTAGAAATGCAAACAAATATCAAAGAAATTTGTAAAAACCATATTGCATATTAAGTCTGGTTCAGCAGTAATCAGAAAACTAGCTTGATAAGCTCACAGAGAACAGGGAAATTTATGAGAGAAGGGTAGGATATTTCTTACTGTGTCACTAGTGCCCAGACTTATTGCCAGATCTCCAGGAGTATTGAGGGTCAGCCCTACAAGTTCAGAAGGTTCTCTTAGTAGCATGATGATGAATTCGCAAGTTATGAGCAAGGTCAACATTCCTCTCAGAACGTCAGAAGTGCTGGTTGACCTGCGGAACTGGTATGTGTAGGCATCGGCAAACAAGAACTCAACAGATCCATGTTGACGAATTTGTGAAGGGATAAGACAATTTTGCTAAGCTGGCTGCATGAAATGAAACTGAGGAAGGGAGCTTTTCCGACAGCTTGTTAGGGATTCGTCCTCGCAGAACCATGAACCAACCACACAGTCCATCTGTTGGAAGCCTGTACCTGAGCAGTTTGTACAGATAACAGTCAGCAAGAAACATACACGAAACCCGTCCTTCTGACCTACGCAATCAAAGGATCACAAGGAGGTAAACCGCAGTTTTAGGGTTACTCCATAGCTGACCGGCTCCAAGACCTCAACCAAGAAGGGCCAATGTCTCCCATTGGGAGTCAAACTTGAAACCTTGTGGAGTTTTGGTTAACCGTCTGACTAACTTGACTGGGGTTAATTTTGCGCTTATGGTTTCCACACCAAAGGTATGACTAACTTTTTTTTTTTTTGAATGTTACTGACTCTATTACATTGTAGTATCTGTTCAAAGGTATGACTTACTTCTTTACATAATAAGAAGCAATAAGACCAGCAACAGAATGTGAAGGTGCTATCTTCCCCAGTTTCTCTTCTAAACCTGGTGCAGTAGCCTTGCAGAGAGACATTCATACAATAATTGAGACATTAAAATTTCACAAGATCTTTCAATACTGTAAACCAGAATCGAACCTCGAGAGCGATTTTAGACCAAGCCCGGCTCTTAATATCCATGAGATTCATCCCCGCGCCATCAGTTTGATCAATGCAGGCATAACCCCCAACAAGAACAGATGCCATGAATGAACTAACAAGCGAAATCCTCTCTGTGTTATCATAAACTTCACTTTGTTCCTCAAATATCTTCCTCACCTGAGGACCAACATATCTCTCATGAGCTCGAGAACCAGTAAGTTTTGCCAGTTCTAAAGCCCCTCCAACAGCCTCCTCTATGGCTCTGCACTGCTCTGTGGTGCTGCAATCCATCCATATCGGAGATTCTTGAACTGAGAATGCATCACGAAGCTGATCCACCAATGGTTTCTTGGAATCCAGGGAAGATAATACTTGAGAACCGCCTTTGTTCCAGTAAACGCTGCCGTGCTGTTGAGCACTGCCGGAAATTGCAGCGACTTTCCCGAATTCCAGATTGGACTTGTCCAGTTTTTCAAGAATGAGGTCCAGAGCTTCGACCCACATCAATGGAGGTGAAACGATTCTCCCGTTAACCAAAGGGTCTCTGTAAACGCCACCACGGTTTTGTAGTGAGGCAATTCGAGATCATAATTCACAGTTTCTGACCGCACAATCGTGAGATTAGCGTCTAAAACAGTCGCCTTTAGTGACCCTGAAGTTACAAAAATCAAACTTTGAAGGTAAAGATTCCAGTTTGGAGTTTCGCAACTCCAGGAGCAAGAATTCCGATCACAGAATGATGAAACTTCCTGACCCAAAAATCATGAATAAGGAAATTGAAAGACTTACTGGGTAGAACAGTCGAACCCCAGGAACAGAGAGTCCTGAGGGGGGAACAATCCTCCATTAGAGCAAAGCTAGCACTAAAGCTGTCAAAGGTTAGACTTATTAAAGCAAGTTTTTTTTCCTCATATATTTCATGAGACCGAATTTTTAATTTCTTGCCACATTTCGTCCGTCTGCCTATTTCGATCACTAATAAAATAAGATAAGTAATAACTAAATTTCAGGTAAGTGACACAATTTTAATTTCTTGTCACAGACCTAATTTTCAGTCAATTAAGGGTAAGTGACTTATTTTAAAAGATAATTTGTCATTTTCGATCACCCTTCTAGAAATGTTTAAGAAAAAAAAATAATAAGTCACTTGTCTCAAACCGGTGAGTGACTTATCTTGAAGGGTAAATTTGTCATTTCATCACTCTTCAAGAAATTTAAGAAAAAAATGATAAATTTATTTTGAGTTAATACACAAATTCGTCCTCGATACAGTGGTTTTTTCACAATTTCGTCCTAAACGACCTTTTGGTGACCTAATATCGTCCAGATTTTGGTTTTCGCTCAAGTTTAGTCTCATTTGTTATTTTCGTCAAAATTGGTGTTAAATAATGGACAAATTCAGTAATGTCAATATTGATCTCTCTTTACTTTCAACTTGTGAAGTGTGAAATTCCTCTTTCTTGTACGAATTACACCCAGAATTACTCCCGGACCTGCAAATCAAATTTTATATTCGCAGTTTTAGGAGTAATTCTGGGAGTAATTCGTAAAAAAAAAGGGATTTCGCAGTTCACATGTCTATGAGTAAAGAGATGCCAATATTAAAATTACTGAATTGTCTATTTATTTAACACCAAATGGACAGAATAACAAATGAGGGACTAAATTGAGCAAAAACACAATAGTCTGGGACTAAATTGAGCGAAACACAAAAGTCTGGGACGATATTAGGTCACCAAAGTCGTTTAGGACGACATTGAGAGAAAACCACTATAGTCGAGGACGATTATGGGTATTAACTCATTTATTTTTAGAATAAGTCACTTGCTTGAATCGGTGATCGAAATTAAGTTGGATGTAAAAAAAAATGACAATGATTTAAAAATTGTGGGACTAAAAGCGGGAAAAACTCCATTGAAGCAAATGTAGATGTTTCCTGGGCTGCTTGTTAGCCGAAATGGATAGTGACTTCTTCTTGTTCTCAAGTGATGGCTCTGTTTACGGTTATGATTACATGTGCATAACCATTAATGTGTAATCCAACTACCAACTTATGCTTTTAGTTGAGATGGAGCACATTCAATTTACCGACTTTATAAAACCCTGAGGCAAGTAAAATAAGAAGTAATTTCTGCAAAATTTGCAATGCAACTCTGAACAGTAAATGTTATTGAACATGGTTTTGTCTACACAGTAAATAATCGAAAGAACATTTTTAACTAAGAAGTTCACAAGCGCCCGAGTTTTTCAACAAGGCGATTCTCGATCTCAACTCGCTTCTTCGTCAACAAAGCGTACTTGGCCCCGAGTGCTTGATCGCCTGCAGTCACAGCGAGTTTACAGTTGAGCGACGTCTTCTCCATCTTGTCCATGTACATGCTCGCGATTGGTACAAATTGTCCCTTGTTGTCGCACAACCAACCGTGAGCAGCCCTCAAAGCGCCCCCGAGGGAGGCCGAGTCTGTCAAGCAATGTGACATTCGTCAAAGCGAGAAGACAGTAAAAAGATCAGAGATCAAAACATTCTTTGCATTTCTCGTTTTTAAACATGTTTCACGCCAAATTGCTTTCTAGCTGGATACAAGTAGTGTTTGGTTCAAAGAATAAAAATAAAGGGAATAGAATAGAATTCCGACATAAATGAATAAGTAAGGAACAGAATAGGAATAAGAAATAGGTAGTGCTTACCTGGCCTTTGCACGGTATAAACATCGCACCCGAAAATGGAAGCCACCATGCTTAAAATGGCATTATTCGTCGAAGCTCCACCAGTTGCAATCATCCGCTTTGGCGGAGAAGGCAGTCCAAACCTTTCAGCATGAGCTCGTATAGAAAGGAACTGCCCCTCGATTATTGCTCGAACCTGAAAGTGCAGTTCGATTCTATATAGGGTCCCGGTACAAGAATGCCATCAAGTTCTACGCTAAGATTATTTCAAAAGACAAACTACCTCAGAAGCGGGATCAAATTCCTGCACTTCACGTTCTTTTACACCATCAAGAGTGTCTCCCGTGAAATTCTCCAGAACATAGCGGTGATACCCAACTATATGCATAAGCAACTTCTTTGTATTATCAATTATTTAAAAAAAAAAAAACTAGCGGGACACGTAAAAGGTGCGGATTATCTTACCTGGGAGAGGAGGAAGTATCTCATGATCCTTATAATAAAAGCCTAATTTACCGCCTACGAAAGAGAAATATCGTAAGTAGCATCAGGCCAACTAAACGGAAAAGGAAAACATAAATCTGCGAGGTAAATCTAGGTTTTGCTAACCATTCAAAGGCGGTGTTGACTCCAGATGTTTATTGAAGACATCCCAAGATTTGTCCGCACACTTGTCGCGTATATCTAAGGATGCACGTATATCAATCAATTAGTGTTTGGCTAACTTTAGCAGAATCCAGAGTCCGTTATATGCTATATATATATATATATCCAAATATGTACCTTCACGAGTGAGTGAACCGTTCTTATAACACAGCATTACCATGTAGCCTTGCGTATCAACAGGATTAGGAAACACGTGCCCTTCCCAAGCTGGGCTTATGGTCAGTCGTGATTCCAAAGACCTAGACAAACAAGAACCAAGTTTGCCACAAAAATACTCGTAAAATCCCCGAGAACGTGGGGATTGAACATAATGGATTCACGCACAAACTACTTCATAGAGGCAGGGAAACAAAAAGAAAGGAAGAACAATAAGACAACAATAAACTGAATATTAAGAACGAGACGGGAAAATAAAGCTTACTGTGTCACTTGTGCCAAGACTTATTGCCAGATCACCAGGCGTGTTAAGAGTCAAACCTACGTCCACAATATGATACGGTCAGCATTATTCCTTCTAACAATAAAAACAAATGTTTATAAAACCCCGAGACCAATCATAAGTATCCTTAACACTGTCCACAAACCCCAAGTCAAAATGAATAGTAACAAACACCAACATCGAACGAAACCATTCCAAAAATTATGAACAGAAAATTTCTTTCACCTGCCAGGCTGTTGGGATTATCTCCAGACCAGTTAATAATCAAACAGTTCTTGTTAAAGTGATACCTGAATCATAATCATCAAGAATGCATTCATCAATGTCAAGAAAATTTTCTTTGTGTACATAACAAAACAACAGTGAAGACAATGACGAGGCAAAGATTTTAGCTATTCATCCACATAGTTAGTTGATCGATGATGTTCTTTTCCTAAGAAACTAAGCAGACGGCTATGAATAAGACACCCAATACAAGATTACTCTTTTTAAGATAAAAGTATAAAAAGGGGAAATCGTCATAGTTAGTCTTAATAACAGAAACCATAACACGAACCTCTCCACAAAATACGGGGCAATAGGACCTGCAACACCATATGCAGGGGCTAATTTCCCCAATTTTTCCTCCAAGCCTGGTGCTGTTGCCTATAAAACAACATAAAAATTATTTAAACAAGAAACTAAACGGCCTCGAGTTTTGGATATTCAACTGACAAACCTCTAAAGCAATCTTCGACCAAGCCCTCTGCTTAATATCCATTAGGTTCATGCCGGCCCCATCAGTATGATCTATAGAAGCATAACCCCCAATAAACAGGGATGCGATGAAAGAGCTAACAAGGGAGATTCTTTCTGTATTCTTATACACTTCTGGTTGTGTCTCGAATACCCTCCGTATTTGTGGGCCAGTGAATCTTTCATATGCACGAGAGCCCGTGATTCTAGACAGCTCCAACGCACCTCCAACAGCTTTCTCAATTGCCTTGCATTGCTCCGTGGTGCTGCTATCCATCCAGATCGGGGACTCTTTCGTCGAAAAAGCTTCACCTAGCTGCTCCAGCAATGATTTCTTGGGATCTAATGACGACAAAATTCCAGCACTCCCGCTCTTCCAATACACACTGCCATGTTGCTGCCCACTACCCGAAACAGCAGCAACCTTTCCAAAATCTAATTTGGACTTCTCGAGTCTCTGGAGTACAAGCTCCAAAGCTTCAACCCACATTAAAGTAGGCGAAACTATTCTCCCATTGATTGAAGCGTCGCGATAAACACCATCTTTGGTCTTGTAATGGGGCAATTCAGAATCAAAATTAATCATCTCTGTGGCTACAATGTTTAGATTGGCATCTAGCACTGTCACCTTCATTGACCTAAACATACAAAATTAGGAATCTTATTTCACTTAATTTGATCATAAAGTTATAATTATCAACCTCTAAAATCCACCATGTGATCATCAATTCAGAGAGTACTACATAAATCAACACAAATTTGGCACCAAATTTGATATTGCCAAAACCAAAGCATATAATCTACAAGATGTCCGAGATTTCAGTAATAAAAAAGACCCAGATTTTACAACCAAAAGAAAGCGCAAACTGAAGGTGTGGGAGTTCATGATCGGCATCTAAGAATAAGAAAAAATCAATGCGGAAGAGTGACTCACTGAGTTGAACTGTCAAAGCCGAGAAAAAGTGCGTCATGTGGGAGAGTGGATGCCGCCATTGTTACCGCCAAAGGTTTCAGAGAAGATTCAGACCGGCAAAGACACAAACTTTTAGCGATAGTACGAGGTAAAGAAGATGATCTATTTCTACGAGATGTCTAGTCAGCTATCTACTGGATAATGAAGGACTATCCAAACGGTGAATCTTATTGAGTACGGATTAGATAATATTTTCGATAATTTGTGTTAATATACGAACGATGAAGGAAGTATTCATATGGGACTATGGGATAATGGCATAATTCGAATTTGTCTCACAATTATTTACCTTTTTATATATTTCTTCTCTTAAAAGATTTAACTCTCAATTAGGAAGTAAACGAATCGAATTAAGTTAAATATCTCATTATTCGATTCGAATTCAACTATATATTCGAGTATTCGTATTCGTTTAATATTCGAATCACAAATTAAATTTGTATTCGATTCGACCATTTTATTCGAATATTTTGTATTCGTATTTGTATTCGAAAAAAAAATTGAATAAAAAAGTACTCAAATTCAAATTACGAATAGAATTTTTTTTATTTGATTTGTTTATACTCCTACTCTCAATTCTAAAGTCTTTACATCCCGACCCAACATAACATTTAAAAATATGTTTTCATTAAAAAAAAAAAAAGTAAAATATAATTTCTATACATCAAATCGTGAATTTAGTTTTTACTAACATTCTTTTTTATTAAATCTAACACACATAATTTTTTAAATACAATTTACATATTAGGTTATTTGCACACTCTTAAATAATGACAACATATTTAATTATTTATCTCTTCATTCAAAAACAAAATATTACTAGTAGTAGACTTTCTTTTTTTGGGTAACATAATGACTAATGAGTTTGCATAATTTATGTAAAGCCCATTTAATGTTTTGGATCAAGCTGTCCACAATAAGTGAAGCCCAATCCAATCAATGACTTAAATGGGCTACTAGAACGGCCCAGTTTGTTAAAAAGGCAAATTATGCTGTGGATCTGTATCCACCTATGAGTTATATTTACAAATTTTAACTCTATATTCACAATATTATAACTGAATACTCACAATTTTAAATCTCAATATATAAAATTACAGAACTCAATATTCACAACTGCATAATTCTATATTCATAATTTTTTAACTCTATGTTCACAATTTTTGAAATCTATATTCACAATTTTAGACGTCTATATTCATAATTTTTTAACTCTATATTTACAATTACAGAACTCTATATTCACAATTTCATAACTCTATATTCACAATTACAGAATTAAATATTTACTCGCTGAGTTGTTTTCAATTTTTTAAAAAATAAAAATAAAAATCATTGATTGTGAATATTTATTCTAAAATTATGAATATAATTAAAGTTTAAAAATTGTAATAGAGTTAATAACCGATTTGGTCCTCCGACTATCGCAAAACTACCGGATTTGATCCTCAACTATAATGTCCCTTGACCAAATTAAGTCCTCAACTTTCTAACTTTTACTCGGTTTAGGTCCTCCAATCCAATCTACCGTGATGTTTCCGTCTTCCCAAATGACATTAATGTAAATAAACACCGTGAAGAGTCCAATCTAACAAATTAAGTCAGTCCTAAAAAAAATTTCTTCCCCTCCGGCGTAATCAACTCCCGTTCCACTCCATCCAACCACCATAATTATCATCATCCATCTCTCTCTCTCTCTCGCCATACTCTCTTTCACCTTGATGAGGATAGCAACAAGCAAAAGAGGCCCAGATCAGAGTACTGAAAGAAAGAGGACATGTAAAATATGAATTATATTTTGGTGAACTGAGAAAATAATAAAGGGTTTTTTTTTTAGCTTACCTTAGTAGATGGAATAATATCTTCAATTTCACAAGTTACAGCTATCAAGCTCGCGAGAATTTTTTTTTTTTTTAAAAAAAAAAAAAAAAGAAAAAAAAGAAAAAAAGGAGAAATGTCAACCAGATCTCCATCTACGTAGCTGTTGGTAACATCGACGGTGCCTCTGATGAATTTCCGAGCAAGACGACGGCGACGCGTGCGACGAGATTGTAGTGGTCGACTACACTGAGGACAGCAAGCGGAGTGGACTATCATGTTTCTCGATCGCCCGCGAAGATATTTGCTGTGATTTTATTATGTCCTTTCTTCCTCATTCGATTTGAAAAAAAAAAAAAAAAAAAAAAAAACAAAACAAAACTGACCAAGGAGGACGACAAAATTAAAGAAAAGCAAATAAATGAAGAAATCAGAAGGAGGAGGATGTAACTTGTTTAGATCGGTAGAAACAGCCGCATGCAAGAAGAATCGCTCTTTTCTACCTGTCTTCCCGGAGAACGAGCGGAGGAGAAGATCATAGGGCGATCACCAAAGCCTTTAACCAAACGGATGCCATGGATCTCAACACCTGCATGGCCGGCATCTCTTCAAGCCGCGCCGGAGGCGATCGCCTCAACGCCAGAAATCGCCAAGTCCGAGGGGGCGAAAGATGAGAATAATACCCGCTCTGCCCGGTTATTTTTCTCTTCCTCGAACTCCGGACTCCTGCTCCTCAAATGACGAGTGATGTAACTCCCGAGTCCCGACAGTGATGATTCTTACAGCGGAATGAGTACGCGAAGAAGGTCGGCATAGCGTTCGACAGTCATCTCCGGCGCATTTTAGGTGGGGTTGGCCGATAAGGTTTACAAAAAGCGATAGGAAACATCCGTCAAGCACAATTCGGATACTACGGCAATGACGAATGCTCTAAGCTCCCGAGAGACGGAAGATGAAATCGGCAGGCTTCACTGTGTTATATACATTAATGCAGGTGTATTTACATTAATGTCCTTGGAGAGACGGAAACATCACGGTGGATTGGACGGAGGACTGAATCAAGTAAAAATTGAAAAATTGAGGACTTAATTTGGTAAGGATTAAGTAGGTCGAAACCCTCGGTAGTTTCACGATAGTCGGAGGACCAAACCTCTCAACTCGTAAAAGATAATCTGATCAACCTTGTAAAGTGAACCTGATCCATGAAATAAGTATCCGTTAAAAAATCGGAAGAATCCGACTTTTTAACGATTTTTAACATTTTTAACAATTTTGCTCTATTGCAGCTTTTGTTCTTAAACTATTTTACCTACTCTCTACGAAAAACATTTGCGGTCACAAAGGAAAATCCGTCTATTACAAAGCTTGTCTGACACACTAGGACAGAGGAGCTCAACAAGCCATAGAACACGGCGCTAACATGCACAAAACTTACTAACACCGTTCTCACAAAAAAGTTCGCTCAGTACACATGCCATGCAGATCGATAGCAGCAACGAACAAAGCCCTCTTGCGAAGCGATCCTCTAAGACACGTTGATCCTCAATATGCAACCATCGTTAGTTGAGGCAAGTAATCGGTCGACATAGTACTGAACACTTATCCAAATTGCACTTTTAATTTTTATTCTGTCTACATTTCTAACAATATGAATTGACTTAATTAAACATTCACCTATATCAGTGTTTGATTTAATTAGGTTTTTTGTACATTTTATTGTTTCAAAATGTACAGCAATCCAAAAAGAATGCTCGAATAACTGTTTTCGATCTCAATTTTTTGAGATCGTTGTTTTTTATTTTTATTGTAAGGCAGCTCACACTTATTTCCGAACATCCGTATGGACGTTTACACACTACCTCTACACTATAACAGGTGTTCATGTGCCCCCGCTGTATGTACCACGTTGTAAATACGATACGAATAAGTTTATAAATAAATCCACTCACTATAACTTGAAAGTATGTTGAGATCCGAAAGTGACCCTAGAATATAATCACCCAACTCATATGCCTCCTATTCGGTAAACCTTCACCTTTTCTGGTGGAACGCCTGAAACCTTTTATTCGTCGTTGATACGCTGCTAAATTCAAAACAAATTATTCCTTGGCACGCTACAAGAATACATCGACATACAAAATAATACTACGAGGACTCGCCGTGTCCAAGTAGAGAATGAACTGGCAAAGTGAAATATGCCGCTCCCTAAAAATCACCATCAATAGCACTGTTACCCTCGCCTCACAGTATTCTATTCACAAAACTATCAACCTCGGGACTCTGGTAAAGAGTGCGACCAATATTTAAGCGAGGCCTGACCTCGCATTTAAATTAACATCACACCAACACCAAACTATTAAGCTTCCAATCTCAAATGCCATTTAAATTAGTCAGAAATATCACTATCATATTACCAATTTTTTGCATCGCCGCACGCTCATCGGTAGCTCCGCCTCTCGCTCCGCGCTCATTTAATTTTCTCTCAGCCTCACCACACACAGGAAAGTATAATATATCATGTATCGTTTAACACACTCCATGAGTGTTATAACAAATATCCTACCCGCTTCCAATGAAAATTCTCTTTTGAAAGGGAAACCTAATTACGAAGTTTTTTAAAAAATAAAAACAGTAATAATATTCTAATTTCATTAAAAAAAAAAAAAAAATCTTAGCTTGAGGAACTACCAGGAATTTTTATGTCGGCATTTATCTCTTCTCCATCACACAGAATCGACACTCCTGAATGACAATCCACATGCAACAATGACAATGTTGCATCGTTTTTTACTTTTTTTCTAAAAATCGAATAAAATCTTTTGGATTCTACTCTCGCCTAGAGCACACTGCCCTGAGGTGCGGGCGGACAGCATTTCACATTTTTATTGACATTAATCATGGATAATTTGCAATTGTCGATTCGTTCTACACGCCGCGCTCTCGCCATATTGCGTCCGACGTGAAAGTACTTCTCAGTTGTATGATCAATACGCGTTCTTGCTGATTCTCTCCATACTCCCCGGTTGTTACTGTGTTTTCTCTCGCGCCCCGCTCGATCGCATCCTCACCGATCCCCAAATATATATATAAGTAAGAATAAAACAACACCTCCTTTCTCCGTTGCATTCTCTTTGATATAAATTCGCGCCCCTCCTCTACACTTTTTTAAGCTACGGTAATGTATATCTCCCCAGTAAATGCTGACAATTTAAACTAAACACCACCATAAAATAACTATAAACATAATTTTTCTTATATATACCCACCCCGCTCCACATGCGCTCATTGCTTCGCTCTCCGGCTCAAACCACCAAGCTTCTCAATAAACTGCAACGATCCTGGAGGTCTTGAGTAGGTTCACAGCTGCCATTAGAGCAACCGACACTACCGAGTATACCCGTACGTTTTTCACAAATTTATAGGTGAGCCAAGTAGGAAGAGAGGGGAGGGGGGGGGGGGGTAACGGAGAAAAAAAAAAAAACTAAATCCTAACAAATAGA
>VALG01013656.1:0-11232 GCA_009835305.1 Ipomoea purpurea
TCTAACACTATCTTGGTCCCACCGCCTTCGGTGGGTGAAAAGAACCCCACCCATTTGCCACACTAACACTGTTTTCTTAACAAGATCCAACTTAGCACTATTTCCATTAACGAGCAAACTCTTTCCGATTGGTGATCCCGGGCAAAACACCATTTGTGTTGCATCATCCAAACAGGCACTTTAACTTTAACCATATGTCTTCAAACAGAAAGCAAAGGTACACTCAACTTACCCAACAAACTGCTCTTGGTTGTCATTGGGCAACAAACAATCTGACACCAACATAACCAAGATCCTTTGTCCGCAACAACCACTTCCTTTCCGGCCTCGAGCTTGAGTGAAACCACTCGTACGCCAAACAGATACTCAATAGTCACGGTACCCCATGTATCCGTACTAATCCAGGAATGACCACTGTTGAGCACTCCGAAGCAGACAAACTCAACAACTGAGCCAACCTCTTCTCAGACAACACAACCTTCACACCTCGTCACCTTAGAGGTGATCTCAAGCCTTTCACCTTCCTTCGTCACAACCATGTGACGTAAAACTCTTTCACGAAACTCGGGTAAGTCTCGGCCCTTATGGCCGAGAAAACCATCCAACAAACCTTGAAACTTAAGCAAATCCAACAAAGAACTTGAAAAAAGATTCCGGATAAACAAGCTTTACCTTCAAGCACAAGCTATGGGCATCCACCCATTCCGCTTTTCTTTGCTAAACTTGACCTTCTAGGCATGGTGAAAGATGATCCAAAGCTCAATAAACAAAGCCCACAACTTCTTCTTCTTCTACCACACTCTCACGGCTCTCTCTCTCGCTGCACTCTCTCTCTCTCGAGCTCCCTCTCTCTCTCGAGCTCTCTCGTCTCTCTCGACTGCTCGGGAACGCGGCGGCGCGAACTCCGGTGGCGACGCGGCGAGGCTCCGGCGGCGACGTGCAGTGGCGCTGGCGACGGGTGGGGTGGTGTGTCGGTAGCTCACGGGAGGAGAAAGGAAAAAAATGATGAGAACTTTGGGGAAAGAGATTAGGGATTTGGATGAGATTGGGGAAAAAGATCATTAAATTTGGGAATTTTGAACAAAGTGGGATTCAAGGCTTAAAAGGAATTAAAATAAGTTATGTTTCAAGAAAGATAATGGTTAGTGGTTTAGAAGTTAGGTAGAAAAGAAATTGGCTAAGGTTCAAAACTCAAAGGCTACAAAGAAAACATTTGGCTCAACTTTTAGGCTACACAAGGAAAAATTTTGGTAAGGATTGGCTATTTTTTCCAAATCAAGGAATACTTGGAAAATTTAGGGGAAAAAACAAGGAATTGTTGTAAGAACAACGAAGTGCAAAGGTGAAAGAATTGGGCTAAGCACAAGATAACTCAAGGATAGATGTCTACCACAAAAACAAGATGCCAACTAAGGAAAACACTTAGCAAGAAAAGAGTCTATACTAAGCATCCAACAAAAAACAAGCCAAGGATTGCCAAACAAAGACAACTACGAAACACAAGATAACACCCAAGGCAACAAAGACAAAAGACAACTGCGAAACATAAAGACACCCAAGGCAACAAAGAACAAAACACACTCGGGGACACAAGGATAGACTCAAAAACAAGGGTTACCTGCTAACTCCTCCTCCACCGAACCCTCCGACTCCGCCTGCGAACGCGCCATCACGAAAACCCTCCCCGACGGCCTAGCTCCAACCTCCACGACTCGAACTCCTCCTGGTGCTCCTCCAACTCCCGGGGGTGGCGGTAACGCTCTCTGACCGACAAGCTGAGGACACTCCGCAACTCTATGACCAACAACTCCACACAGCGAAAACACTTAAACGCTTGGCCAAAGAAAATTGACCCGGGTTGCACCTTCCCACACTTGCGGCAACAAACAGACTGAGCTTGAACCGAGGCTCCATCCTATAACGGCCCTTGAAAGAAAGAGAAACAACTCTAGCGGAAAACTCTGTCGGCGATTCTTGAAAGCAAAAGAACCACCACTCTCACTCTCTTCCCTAGCCAACTCAAGCGAACTCTTTGAAGCTGCTGAACACGAACAGATCCGCGGCAACACAGATATCAATCTTTGAGGGAACTTAGGTCTACTAACCATCAAGCTTTTCCATGCCTCATATTCAGACAAGCAGAAACGCTCAAACTTTGGGCAAGCCTCTGTAGGTACCAAAATCCTCCACGAAGCGCGTACTCTAGGAACTTCTTGTGTACTCACCACAGATAAAGGTCCTTTGTTGCAGATGAAGGAAACTCATCAAACATAGCGTCGGCACATGCCCGGGTAGAATCTTTTCGCGCATTCTGTCCTTGAGCGCGGTCAGTCAAACCCAGGCTCTTCCAAGAAAGGCCCAAACCCTCGTGAACCACCACAGATCAGCTTCCTTGGCAGAAATAGAACGTTGCCAGATTCTACTCTCCTTTCTTCAGGAAACCCACTACTGGAAAATCTTATCAACGCCGTAGCACTCTTCAAGGACTACAGGGTCTTCTTCACCAGTAAAGGAGGAAGGCTGATCCCTGACACTAAACGAACCACATCACGGTGCCCAACCAGAGGCGGAGGTGGTACAGCTTGATTGTTCTTCAACAGAGGTTCACTGAGAGACTGCATCGTCTGCGTCAACTGATGGAGATTCTGGGCGAGGACATCGCACTTCTGCTACAACAACAAGGTTACCACAAAAAACAAGCAAGCAAGCAAGGCAAAAACAACGCACATCTCACTGCGCAACCTAGAGTCCTAAGCCTACACTTAGTTTCTTAAGGTTGCTTAGAGGTCTCAAAACACACTTAAACACTTAGAAAGTCTAGACTTAACCCTTCCTAAGCTCTAAACCTAGGCTCTGATACCAACTGTAACACACCCCAAACATACGACTTAAAAACAAGTCTTAACACATGCAGATTAACTACTAATCACTAGCACAGCGGAAGATAAAAGATAACTGGATTAAAGGGAATCCAAACAGGGGTGTTATGCCACGTCTACCACACATGGTATACGCTAAGGCGACATCTGCAAGTGTATCACTATCCCAAAACAACAACATCTAAAACAACTAACCATGGCACACAGGCACAAAACACTGTCTAAAGGAAACGGTGCTAAGCTTACCGGCTCTAGACATCGCGCTCACACCTGAAAGATAAAAAGATAAACATCGGGGCGACGCCCGGTCAGCGAATAATGCTGTAACCCACCAATACCGTTAAGTATCATAAATAGGTAGATATA
Source organism: Ipomoea purpurea (assembly GCA_009835305.1). NCBI lineage: Eukaryota > Viridiplantae > Streptophyta > Magnoliopsida > Solanales > Convolvulaceae > Ipomoea > Ipomoea purpurea. The sequence goes on from VALG01013656.1 coordinate 3,246, forward strand.
TTAATAGAAAACCATTTTCGAAAAAGGAATACATATATATAGTTAAAAACCAAGATCACATGACAAACAAGACTCACCACTCACAAGGAAAACACCGGGAACACATCCCCAACCACAAAGGTTAAACACACAAGGATAAAGACTCACACAACGCAACACATGCCAAAACAAAACAACTCCGTGACTACACACGTCACGAGAGAAGAGAACTCACCACACACCGGCTTCACAAGCCCTCGTGACATCACCCATCACGAGTTGATATGCCTTCCTTATGCCATGTTCCAACCTTATGGCTACCCCCATCCTTGTCCTTCTGTGCCACCCATTACCTCCGGAAAGCCCTGTACAGCCAAGTCAACCTTATTCCTCCGGGACCGTCGTCCCCCACCTATAACCACCAACGAAACCCACCAATTACGGCAACACATGCCCGGATAACACAATGTTATCCCCAAATCACGTGGACTCAGCTACAACCTCCATAAAATCACGTCACGGCCACCACGAGGACCGCTGCAATACCTTGGTGACTAGCGTCACATACCAATAATCGTGCAATCCAGGTAGAGCCACACACGCACCACCACTCACACGAAACAATCAACGGATTGCAAGAAAAGGTACGAAACATACTCACAAGGGAAGGGTCATCACCCAACGACAACAACGACGCTGCATTACGATAATAACTAGCATGCTCAACAAAGAGGACTCAAGATAGTTCCGAGGAACAAACAAGACACCACACGATTCAACGAAACACAATGTTGAACACTTAGCACGATTCACAACACCAAGGATCCTACATGGTTACCTATCATAAAAGCTCTAAACCTACGAAACATCAAGAAGACGCTCAAATAGTTCGACAAAGAACAACGGGAAGCCAAAAGATCAAAGACCGAGACAAACGAATCACGGGGAACAATCCAACGAACACCAACGTGTTTCCCCGCGGGTGGACCCACGGGTAGTGCCCCACCGTGGTCCTGCCCGCGGGTACACAACCACAGCTACGTTCCCCGCGGGTTGGCCGGCGGGTGGTGACCACCCGCGTTCGCGCGGGTACGTCCTGTACCACAACAAATCCCTTCGGGGATTTTCTCCTCCAAACGCAAATTCAAGTCCAACACATGCCAAATCTCACCAAGCACAAAATGACTTGAACAAGGAAAATGCAAGCAATGGCACAAAGGAAACCTAAACACATGCTCTAGATATGCAATATCACAAGACAAATGCATAAACTCTCACATTTCATAACAAAGAACAAGTTGAAGCCAATAAATCATATTATAGGTAAGAAAAAAGGTTTTGTAGAGCATGGGTTACTCTTGAAGACCAAAAGATCTTCTTACACCACAACAAGCTCTCCACTAGGCTCACTAGCCAAACCACTTCAAGATCAAACCAAAAGATCATAAAGATCCAACCTTTAACAAAAAAACTAAGATGGAACCAAAAAGACTAGACAAGCTTAGATCTTACCCTTCTAGATGCCAAAATAGAGGAAAGATTGAATCTTGGAAGCAAAACTTGGAAATCTTGACAAAGGCTTCTTTTGGCTTGAAGAACAAGCTACTCTTGTTTTCTAGAGAGAAGGTAGAGATATTTTCTAGGGAATGTAAATGAAGAAAAATGAAGAAGTCTTCTAGGTTTAGGTTACAAGACTAGCTCATGGTGAAAAGACAAGGTTACCCTTACTAACTCTCAAAAAGTGTAAGGAAAAGGGAATCCTCTCAAAGCACAAGTACAACACACTTAAAGATTGACTAGTCAAATTCTAGTCCTTGAGTATCAAAAACTTAGGATTTTAGGAATCAATTCCTCAAAAGAAATAGAATTAATCACTAAATTAATTCATGGCTTGAAATGTGGATTTTTGGGTGTCATAGTAGTTAATCTGCATGTGTTAAAACTTGTTTTTAAGTCGTGTTTTTGGGGGGTGTTACAGATGAGCTCAATGGTGAATGGTAGAAGTCTTTGATTAAATTGATTCCATTAATTTAGGATAACCCCCATAAAGGACTTTATCTTATATTATATGTTAATAAATATAATAAACGCATCTTAGAATGATATTCACCGCACTTTAATTGGTTTTCCGACCAATTAAACTTTTGGATTTATTAATAAAATATAAAAATGCATCTTAGAATGATATTTCGCCATTTAATTGGTTGCCGACGCCATTAAACGTTTGGATTTAAAAAATCTCTTATTTCGATGCAAATTAATTAATTTATTTTTACACGCATGTCGTTTGAGCTCGCCATGTAACAAGAGCAAAGCAAGCCATTAAATCTTTATACCAATTCACGTAATATATCAAAGATATTTATGTCAGAACTTTAAGAGTATTTGTAGTTGGGGGAAACGGATAACATTGAATGGTCATTCCAATGCCATAAAAACACGCACCCATTAGAGGATATCATTGAAAAATTAATGTGTCTGTTAAACACGCAAATTCAATCTCAAATCAGTGCAATGTAACCAAGTTATTCACCTATATATAAATTAGAAGGAACAAAGACACAACTGAGCAATCCCCAGGTTATTGAAATGGCTATCTCTTTCACTTTTACCGCACGTACACGAAGAATCATCTTCATTTATTCCTCATATTCTATGTCATTTTCATCTTCCTCGCCTCCAGCTTGTAGTGACTGTAACTAACTACAAAAACAACACATTCTGAACCTGAAGCATCATTCATCATTCTCTTCTTCAAGCTCATCATCTAGCTTCCAAACATCATCATTAGTTGAGAGTTTATCATTGTGGGAGGCTGGCAGCGTGTGGGATGCTGTCGGAACCAGAAGAAATGTCTTCAAAGTACTAGAAGAAATAAATATGTGCAATCGTTTATGTATGTATCATTTTTTCTGCAAATTATTTCATAATCAAACAAACGCACTTTAAGTTTTGCAGTCGCGCATATTAGACTTATCTTTAACACATCGTATATTAACTAATAATTAAACTCATATTAGAGAAAGAAAGTGTAAAATATTGCCTTTTTAGGCATATTAAGCTTTAATGTCGCGCAAATTAAATGTTAATCGACGCATGTAAAGACGTTGGCATTTACCACGGACCAAATTTTCTATACATAAACCAACGCACATTCTGTTTCCGTATTACGCATTTTAAGCTTTAATGTAGCGCACGTTAAAAGTGTAATCAACACATATTAAGAATTAACTACACGCAGGTAAAGTATTAATAAACGCACTTTAAGCTAGTAGTAGTGATTGTTAAACACAAATCATTGTTTAAAACAAAAACTAGTAATAGCTGGACATTAAATTCAAGTATCTCAACTGTAAAAAGCGTTCTGAAATGAGTTAACTAAGTATTTGTGTTTCATATTTTCTATCTATTTTCGTTCTCGACTGTAAAGGTGTTGAAAAAATAGTCTGCTATGCCTTTTTCTTACCCTTTTGCTTGTCCTTATTTTTGGGGTTAAGTGGGCAAGTCCTGGTGTCATGGTGTTCTCCTCTAACACCAAAAAAATTGCACCTCCTGCCCTCTTCTTTTTCCATTGCCAACTCCTTGCTGCTTTTGATACGCCTGCCGCTGCCCTTGTTCTTTGCATGTTTCGGTGGAAGTATGTTGATCTCTGAAATTTCTGTTTGATCCACAATATGATTCTATAACAGTCCTCCTTCTGTGCTGACGGGACAATTTCTCATTTCCTGACAGTAGCAGTTGTTTCTGTTCATGTAATCACTTGGGAAAATGCAGGCAATCGCTCCATGTTTGAACCTGCCATATTCATACAACATTGTATATTAGACCACACTTTGTTCAGCAACATCTTCTTTTCATCCTTTGGTCCATTCTGATCATAAATGACACCATCTATTTCAAATGTAGCTTTTAAAGATGCATCATTAGTCCACCGATTAACCACGTACTTCAGAGGGATCTTTTTAAGGTCTCTTAAGACCACAAATATGTATCTACACAACAGTCCAACCATCTCAAACATCTTGCAACTGCATTTGGCCTCATAGTCATTTACATTGTGCACCACAGTAAATCTTTTGTTCTTTCCATCCATAATATCATAGTGCAACATTCCACCATCTTCTCTAACACTCAACACCATACATTTGAAACAGGAGGCACATATTTCTTCTTGAACTTGATAGAAAACGTAATGGTGTAGACTATTGAAGCGTGCTTTTCAATCCCCAGAAGCGTCTTCATATCTGGATTGTAGCCTTCATTGTCACTGTTGAGCTTTGCATTTGTTTTACGTTGTGATTAAAGGCATTGTCAAAGTTCATCATGATTGAACTAGGCTTGATTGGGGACCAGTAAAACGGCTGTACGTGAGTTCTCACTTTCGGAAGCGAGAAGTGTCCTGAGTAGACCCCCCATAAGAATCTCTAAAATAAGCTGGGATCAATGGTTTCTAGGTCAAACATAGTTGTAAACCAATTGTGTTCGACTAAGTGTACTTTTCCATGAGCCTCTCCACTGTTTCTCAAAATCGTGAGGTTCCAAACATGACGTCCAACAACGATTGAGGTTCAAGTTTGTTCCTGAATTCCTCATCCTTGTTCAGCGTAGGACCCACCTTTTCCCCAACTTTACACATGATGTGCCACATGCAATAACGATGCCTGGCTTGGTTGAAAACTGTTGGAATCGCCACTTTCATAGTTGGATCTTGATCGGTGACAATTATTCTCGGTTCCATACCCATTGCCTTTTTAAAATTTTCAAAGAACCAAACATAAGACTCAATGTCTTCTTTCAACAGTAGTCCAGCACCGAATGTTATACATTTTTTATGGTTATCAACTCGGTGAAGGGTGTAAAAACCAGATTGTACCTACAAGACAAAAAGCGTCATCACAGTATCAGGTGTCAAAATGCGGCACTTAGAGAATTAGAGTAACGCACATTAAGTATTAAAATAGCACACATATGTAATTGAAGTCTAATTCTGGATATTCCGCATTAATATGCGAGACAATAATGTTTAAAATGCGTGGTATAAAACGACAGTGTGTGTTTATTTATATTTCAACTCTTTATTCAATAAAATAGTGAACATGTTAAATCTTAACATGGCTCAACAGATCAGGCAATGCTAAATGTCGATTAATTAATGAAACGTACGCAAGAATGTGAATAGAATAATAATACCTGTTTGTGAGTATGTCGCATCAAAAGAGACAACATCTCCTCCAAATGCAGCAAAATTCTTTTTGACATTGGATCTGCCCAAAACAGTGTGCTCATCTTCTCATCTTCATCAACTTCGTAGTCAAAAGCAAATGCAGGGCACATCTCTTGTTTTTTAATAAGATTATGCACCAGTATTTGTACATCAGTCAATATGTATGCTCTGAGATCCTTCTAACATTCTTGAAGTCAACTACAGTCGCCCCAACTTCAGAGTAATCCCCCACAATATGACTGTATGAAACCATGTGATTTTGATGCTCAATATTTACTTTAGCGCAATCGAGTATAAACTTATGGTGAACACTGGAGATGTTTCTATTTCCCTTTAGAAACTGCCTTGCCAGAACCGTAGACATGTTGTGATTATGTTTTTCAATAAAAGTTGCAACTTGGTACCCAGCTGCTCCAATGTACTTAAATATAATCCTAGCTCTGCAACCAGTTCTGTTCGAAACCTTCGCCGCTTTGGACGGGAAGGACTTCCCCTGCATCTGCACTTGACTGCGATTGACAATGTTGAGCCCTGTATTCTTAAATCTTCTCTATTGCAAACGATTTGCTTTTGAGTTTTTGTCCCGTCACGTGCTAGTAACGACGGAACTACACCTCGTGTCAAACCGACTTTGGCAGCATAATGATTGTAGAATTCAATACCAGATCCAATGTTTTAAAATCATGTTTACTGCTGTTCCTGATTTCATCTTCACAGTGAGGATTCCAATACTGTGTCATTCCAGGAGATATGGTCAATGTATGACCATTCCTGCTGCTGCGTAAGGTGAACACTTAATATGCATTAAGTTAATCAGATCATTGTCAATATGGCAGATTTATAAAATACAGAGTATGTACAACAAGTGAGAAATTAACGTGCTTCAGGGAAATAGTTAACGAGCGCATGTGAACAGTTAACATGCATGAGTGTTTGTTAAAATATTATGTCATTAGTTAATGTGCGTCAGAGAGTCCGTAACAAACATGCGTCTGGAAAGGATTTAATGTGTGTGTGCTCAACGGATAACCTGTGTGGAGGCAAACGTAATATGTGCTTTTTAAAAATTATCATGCGGCATACCTAAATCATCTACGTGCGTAAAGTTCTTAGGCTCGGATTAATTAAAGTAGCTCAGTAATTCAGTGTGTTAAATTGATGCATGTAGTGTTTAATGTGCGTGTAATTAAGTCAAGAATGATGCCAATACAACTGCAGATAAATTTTAATTTCAGAAAAGCGATAGAATTTGGGTAATACCTCAATTGAATTCTTCCATTGTTGTTCGGTTGACGTTTTTGCTGGGTTTAGGGTTTATTTTGACGAATATGATATTGAACGACGAAGAGAATAGATCTTATTGCAATGCCGTAGAGATCGTAAATTCGTCTGAGATTAGGAAATATCGAAGATTAGAATCAATTGTGAATTTTGAAAACGCTCGAAGAAGAAGAACATATTTTTTTTAATATAATCAAAAAGGACAAAAATGACCTTAATGAGTAATTCGCGCATAATTTTTGCTGTTGATCTGATTCGTTCGATCAATAGCTACGTGAGGCTTGATTTTAAACCTTATTTTTCACGGGAAGGCAGTAAATGCATGGGAGCCCTTCCCTATATATTATATATATATAATATTATATATATATATATATATATATATATATATATATATATATATATATATATGTATATATATTTATATATATATGATATAATACATTACTAATATATATATACTAATACATATATAATATGTATATACAATATATACATATATATATATGTATTAATATTATATATACTATTATGTATATACATATATATTATATATATATCACATATATATACTATATATATATTAACATATATATATATATATATAGTAATATACATATATATATATATATATATATAACAATAATATAATATATACATATTATATATATATATTATATGTGTGTGTGTGGTGTGTGTGTGGTGTTGTTATATGTATATATATATATACATAAAACACACACCAGGACACAAAACACAATATACTATATATATAGTATATATAATATATATATATATATATATATACTATATATATATATATATATATATATATTATAGGGTTAAGTTCAAATGAGGAACATATTAAAGAGGACTGATGAGGACAAATAATTGTGAACACAAAAATTACAATCATGCACACAATTTAATACAAATGGCACACAAGAATACTATGTTAAACATCAGGCTTCGAACACAGGCTCTATTAAATTCACAAATGTAGCACGCGACATTACAAAACTGTGGCCACAACTACATCTCGGTCCATGCACACGACATACAGACTAATGCACACACATAATCTGTTCCACACAGTCTCTATATTATACTTGTCTATATTGAACGCAAGGTGTTATATGTTATATAATATATATATAAATATTATATATATATATATATTATATATAAATATATATATATAATATATATATATATATATATAGGGTTGCGTTCAAAAATGAGGACAACAAATATATAGAACTGTGAGGACAAATAATGGGCACACAACCAATTACTATCAGGACACAATTTAACTACATAATGGACACAAGACCCAATATATGTAGCATCAGGTTTCCGAACCCAGGCTTATTAATATAACATATGTCATGCACGCGGACAATACAAAACTATGAGACCACGACTACATTCGGCCATTGCACACAAATTAACCATGCTAATTGGCACACACTACATCTGTTCCTTCAACAGTCCCTCCTTTTT
>VALG01013658.1:0-19019 GCA_009835305.1 Ipomoea purpurea
CTGTCCCCATAAGTGGAATTATACATTTTAATTATCCGATTGTTACAGATGAGCAAAAAATTAGGTTGGCATCTGTATGAAAGTATCGAAACGGGCAAATTCACAACGCTGGAATATCCATTTAAAATAATAAAATCAAAAATATATGGGAACCAATTTTCATATTTAGAAGCAAATAGTAGTGATATTTTTATTTCAGGTTAAGGGCCAACACATTAGGCGTTATTAGAAATCTGTAGATTTTGTAGATGTAGATGATGTAGATGGTAGATAGGATTGGTAGAACGAAGATATGAAATAAATGATATGGCATTAGCCGCGCGATGTAAAACTAAACATCTTAAGAAAATCTCGGGGGGATTAGCCTATTTATGAAAAATTAAGATTTGGGTTTATGGAAATCTAAGCCATGTGCTTTGGGACTTTAGCGTTGTAATGTAGTGCAAATTATATTGTACGCGTAATCCCACAGATTGTGTCTCAGGCCACCAAATATAACTGCAATGTTCTATTTCAATAAACTACATCAATAGGTATAAGAATTAGTTTCGTGAATATAACAACAAATATGTGAAATTATTCAGTTTCATTTTTATACACGCATTTTAATTTCACACAACTACAGTTTCATTCATTCAAATTGCAGGTTTCATTTGATATTTAATAAAAAATAATAGTGTAGGAGCATGTGTCACTTTAAAGATAGCACCATAGTGTCTCTTCTTTTGGAACCATGTACCAACAAAGCTTTATCGACTGCGTCCACAGTATAAATTGCTGTAGGTTTTTATCAAGCTTAAACCTGAACTTACAATAATCTGGTCCGACCTGAAATCTTTTTAAAAACCTATTATATGTAGGTCATTAAAAAGGTTGCAAAGTAATCCCTGCTTTGAGCCTATTTAAAGTCTACATGTTAAGTATTTTTAAAAAACTTTAACATGCTCATTAAATTGTTTAAGAATAAATTCAACTGTATTATTGTTCATCCTATATAATTCAATAAATAGTTAACATTCAAACTCAATAATTAAATCGTGACACTCAATAAATATTATTATAACAAATTAATAAATATATTAAACAATAAGAAACATATATAGCAATTACCAACAATGCTTATTTTTGAGGAAAACATAAAGGATTTCATTACTAATCAACCAAGAATAAACATGTCGGTGGAATAGAAAACCACGAACTTAAGGCAGACATAGAATCAGTAGCCCTTGCAAAAACATGAGCAACTTGATTCGCTGACCTATTGACATGTCGAATAGACACGTTCTCAATGTCCCTACTACTTAATACATTATGATTTGGAGCACAAAAAAGTAATTTCTTTTAGTTTAATGCTGAGACAGAAAGCAATGTGAAGTGGAGTGCATTGTGTTAATTAATGTTTTTTCAAAGGTTCACACGCTAATGTGGAAAGTTAGAGAGGAATTACGCATGATGAAAAAGTTTTGTGTGTCATTATTATAATGTTATATGATGTATGGAAAATGTGTGGAAAATCTTGTAGTATCTAAAATCTAGATATTAAATAGAGAGGCAATAATAGATAAAATTAATTTATTATTATTATGATAATTATTTAATTGTTTGTAATCTTTATTTGATTTTATAAAATTTTTATTGATTTTTATAAATTATACATCAATTTTTTAAAAAAAAAAATTTTATGTTAAGGAGGATGTACAAAATCAGAGAGTATCAATAGTGCATATTAGCACCGATATTATGATCGTAGATCCGTTGACTAAGGAATCGGCGTTCAAGACCTTCATTGACAATGTTTGAAGGATGGGCATACTGGCAAATCCATTATAACGGTAAATCTTGCCATACATCCTATGGGCCTTATGTTTGATTAACACATTAGGTTGATGATACTCTTAGATATCTATTCAGGTTTTTATTTTGTTATGGTTGATGTTAATCACTTCATTTATGCATAATTAGTAGTGATAACATTGGTCGTTTATTTAAGACATAAGGAATAAGGTTTCTTCGGATTTTACTCATTATTATCGTCGAATTCTTATTAATTGTGATACATGGAAGGAAGCGAGACGCTATGTCATGCCTGTAACAGCCATGATTGGTTAGTAAAGTTTGGTGAGGTTGTGAACTTTAAATTTTCATATTAAGTGAGCTCAAATAAATGTTGAAAAATGTAAGAGTCACACTTATAGAATCAAGTGAGAGATTGTTAGAAATAATTTACTCATTAACGTTGATTCATATAATAAAGTTTGTAATTCCACTAGGTACTCACCGCGATGATGGTGATGTATAAAAACAGAATTACTTTTGAAATTCTCTCGCTCTGTTAAAATTCAAGTTTTATAAAAGTTAAAAGATGTATATATACTAGAAAAGGTTATGGGCCTTTTAAGGATATTGCCTTTATGGGTGCTTTTAAGAATTACTTCATCAATATTTAAGCAACCATTGGGCTCTCAATGAAACACCAATGTTACGTACTGAAATTTAGTACAACGGAAGAAACCTTTCAAGCAGGCTTCGGCTCCAATCCGATTCGAGTTACGGTAACTCCAAAAGAAAAATAATATAACGGAAGAGAATGAAGAACTCTTAAAATAAAAGACTAAATAACAATATATTTCTCTGCTTCCTCATCTTCATATACAATAACCTATTTATACTAATTACTAATACTATAATAATTAACCTACCAAAACTATACTAAGCTATAAATAGCATACAAAGTCACAGAATGAGGAGTAGTTACACCTGCCTCCCCAAGACTAGGCAAGAAGCAAGAAACAAACAAATATAAATAAAGGAATAAAAGCTAACATGACTAATTCTTAACAGGTAATGATATATTCTAAATATAATAATTTCCTTATACTTCAAAATAATCCTCTAATTACATATGATTCATTCCTTGTAGATCCTCCACTAATTAAACCCAATTATTTCTTTCCTTTGATGCGTATTAGGTTTTCTCATCACATGACCATGAAAACTTTAAATTATGATTTTCTAGTCTCCGTATCATCGAGAGGTATTAAGGTATACAAATTAGAGAATGAAGCAATTTTTGATTATTCGATTTAGAGATTATATTTTCAATAGAATCAAGTAATTTTGTCTTTATTTATGTTTTAATTAAAAATTCATAATCAATAATATTGTTTAGTTTAATTATTTATAGCGATTGAATGTTAACCGGCTTCCACATTAAAAGTTATAGCTCATAATGGTTTGATTAACAAAATTAAGGCTAACCTTTCTTCAATTAGTGGGTTTATATAATTAAATTAAAATTAGCTTGACAATATGGAATATATGATTCAATTTAAAATATATATTATTGTTTTTAAAGACATCAAATAAAGGCCAACTAGGTGGTAAAAATTTCCATATATGGTAGGTGTGCCCGTCTCCACACTGTGATGATAAGTTGAAGTCAAGAGAAAAAAATTAAATAATATTACATATAAAAAAAAATTTCAGCCGAAGAAAGTTTATGTTGACTTAAACTGCATTATCTTTGATGAAGTCTTTATCTTTGTCATTTTTGGAGGATATGGTAGGGGTATGATCGTCATATTGTGTACGTATTTAATTTAAAAATAGCATACAAGTTTTCTTGTAAAATATAGATATAATTTTTGAACTTTATGTAGACAAAGAATTGATTAACAAATTGTTCAATACACATTTAGTTACCCAGTGTAATACTATATATAGTGTATTACTCATATAATATAAGTTATATATATTAATATATATATATTATATAAGATAGTAATAATCATATAATAAGTATATATATTAGTTGACAGGGCTAGATTTTGAGTTGTTGCAAGTGTGCAAATACACCAATACGCTAGAAGTCCAATATGTATAAGCTTTTCCGTAAACTAGTTAACATTAAAATAATAAAATTAAAATTATTTAAAAGCCCATGGAGTAATGATAGAAATGTATTTTGCCTTTTTTTAAAGGACTGCGCTTTTGGTAGATCCTCATTTTATTTACAAGAACGGGACCACACAAATCTAAAAACAAGCCCGGGTAGTTGACTAGATTTTGGGATTATAACAGCCTAACATATTATATGTTTTCAATTAATAAATTTGTGTCCGTAAATAAATTGAAGACACATAATTTGTTAATTAACTAAAGCCTGCATGTAGTAATATGTTATGTGATGTTTAATTATTAAAACACATAATAGTTTAGACGTAAAAAAATGGGCTGGCAAACCAATTGAAGAAAGAAATTTTTAGTCAAGTATCATGTTGTTTGGCGAAATCGGGTTACTGGAAAAGGTGAAGTTTTTTCTCTAAAAAAGCCTGAAGAATGGTTCTTGCAATGGCAAAGCAGAGACGGTGTGTTAACTTAAGATTGGAGAGTGGTGTTTTTCTTTTGTTTCGCGGGAGGATCCTTGATCACTTTTATACGACGTTTTAGATGCCACCAAACCGTTCGAGTCGTTGCCGCTCTGAGAGGTTTATCATGCTACCTGATTGGGGTGAGTATAATGGTGAGTGGAGAAGTCCCAGACATCATGATACGTCAGGGGAAGATGTGTTCCATACATACTAATAAGTATGGAAATCCTACGATGGCGCGTAAATGATGCTAGCGTGGGGTGTTAGGGCGGAGAGGCATGCCCCACACCACCCCCCATTTTAGTATATAGGTAGGCAGCTTTATAATAAAATAGATAATATATAAACTACAATAGTGATACCTATGAATCTTTCCCTCTTAATTTATTGGTTTAATCATTGATGTTCTTATAGTACGTAACCAAAAGTTATACTTTTCGTCCCTAAGACATTGGGTAATTGTAGAATTCATCCCTAATTGTTAGTTGTGTTCACTTTTCAGCCTAATTTAATTGACGTCAAAAATTCGTCTTTAATTTTTAATAACAGGTTGTGGTCACTCTTCGTCTCTAAGCTATACTAAATTGCAAATTTCATTCCTAAATTTTGTTATGACAAAATTTACAACATCAATTACGAGTATATTTTAGGGACGAAAGTAAGCACGACTAATAATTAGAGATGAATTATCAATGACACTAAACTTAGGGATGAAAAGTGTAATTTTTTTTTTTTTTTTTTTTTTTTTTTTTTTTTTTTTTTACTATTGTATATATTTGTTACGGAAAATTCGAAAGTAATGTTTGACAATCTTACTAACGATCGTACACATATGATTATATATTATATATTATTGCATAGTATAATCTTAAAAATATATCAATAATAATTGGCATAATCATATATGGTCATATATATATGATATTGTATAGTTGGTATTAATATCGACTAAGATGATAAATTTCCTCTATAAATCTGCCCCCAACCAAGACTTTCTGGCTCACCCCTGTGGTGTCATTTCGGGACCACATGGGCACTTAGTCGTGGTTCACGGCTAAGGTTGATATCATGAGCAGTTTCATTGCGGGTTTTGGGTCTAAGGAAGGCTTTCATCTTGGCTAAAATTGTGGTATGGACAAAGTGGTGGGAACGAACTTTAGAGGCGATGTTCATGCGGTCAAAGGTGAGGGGAGTGCAAGTATTTAATTGGATCTTTTAGTTTGTTAGGAAGTAAATTGCACTTTGACTTATAATTGAAGGCTTATTGACTCTTATCTCTATCTTTTTCGGTGTTTATATATTATTTTAAAATATTAAAATTTTGTCTTTATTATTATAAAATTAATAATGTACTTCATGTACTATTACAACTACAATAATTGAGTACATAAAAAAGGTTAGTTTCTCTATGAACAAACCATGGCCATCACATTTCCAATGACATCATCCACGAACATTGTGCTTACGTCACACTTGAAAAGTTGTACTATACCAGCACTTCAAATTTTATTCTCTCACTTTACTCAATGTTGCAAAACACGCTAGCCCCCTAGGCGCCAAGGGCCTAGCCTAGCGCCTAGCGCGCGATTTTTTATTTTATTTTTTATTTTTTTTAATTTTTTTTTTTATTTTTTTAAATAAAAAAAATTAAAATTAAAATTTTTTAAAATAGTATAAACATAAGTTTCATAGTTATTTCTTAGAAACTATTACAAAAGTTGTTTAAAAGTTGTTCAAAAGATTTTAAACCATCCTAATATACAAAAAAACTAAAATTAAGAGCTAAAGAGCTTTTTTTTGAGAAATTAGTGGACCAAAACCGCCTACGGCAATTTGGCGGTATAATCTCGAAAAAATACGCGATTGAAAAAAAATGTCCAAATCGGACAACCGAGTCAAAAGATACTTCGAAACTTTTTCCGACATTTTCAAAAAAAAAAAAAAAAAAAAAAAAAGCCGACCGCCCGAAGGCCGGTTAGGCGTCTAGGCGGCCGGCGCGGAGGCCGTTCCTCGCGCGCGAATGCCGCCTAGCGCCTAGGCGACGATTAATCGGCGCCTAGGCGCGATTTCTGCACATTGCTTTTACTTCACGACATGACAAACAAGGATTTAATATTTTTGTAATAAGGTCTTAAGAAAGTGTTTATATCAAAATTTTGAAAAAAAAAAAAGTAAAAGTTGAAAGTAAAAATGAAAGTTCATGCGAGGATTTTCCTAATAAGCAATAATCTTGAATTATTGAATGATTCAATAATCTCTTTTTTCCTCTTTCTTCACTTTTTCTCTTGCCAGGTGCACTACATCAAGCATTGTGGGGTTATCTTCCAAGCTGTTTCATTTCATGATTAACAGCTCTTTATTCTTGATAAAAGACATTGATAGGTTATTTTAATCATGTCAGCCCCTATAAATGATTCATTATTGAAATTTTATCTTGTAATATTAATTAAAATTTGTCATTTTTCATTTAGGAGGTTTGGTAAATGGAGTTAACTGATAGTTGTTAGCAGATTGGGTTAGTGGTTTGACTAGTTGATAGTATTACTGATTGTAAAGAAGTGTTTGTAAAATAGCTGTTATTGTTAGCCGATTACATACAAAATGATTCCAAAAACGCTTGTTCGAAAAATACTTTGAGGCTTTTTGGGGACAAAAAACATTAATCAAATACTTATATTGATTGTTTAACCAAGTCAAACAGTTAATAGTGAAAAAGCCAAAATTGGCTACTATTATAAACAAAGGCTTTAATTTATATAAAATTTATCAAACAAGGCCTTTTTAAATTTATAAAAAGCTAATGTACTCAGACACTTGCATTGATTCCACATGAACACGAGAGTTTTGCTCTCGGTGCACCACTGTTTGGATAACTTAGCCCCGCACGGTCAGCCAATTTCCGGACGACATTCGTGCATGCCCGCATGCGAGCTTGATTCAACCTTTTGAGCTCTTCTAGTTGGATTTTGATTTGCACCCCCCCCCCCCCCGCGGCGCGAGAGAGCCTCTATACATATACAATTCTACAAGCTTGAAAAAGCTCATGTATATAAGGGGGCAAATCTTTTTTCAAACCAATGTTGGGACAAATCCTACATTTTCCCTTCATTTCCCAATCAAATGGGTCTACTTTGAAAATCAATATCCATTCACTCATTATCCTTTTGAGCGTACAATATATCAATCTCTTCGTCTCACTACGAAGAACACGAATCCACTTTGACCCAACCCAAATCGGAAGTGGACCTCACTGATAATTGTACCACAAGTAGCCACCTTAATATGCCATTTTATGCCATTTTAAGCTAATTTTCTAACAATCCCCCCACATGAATGAAAAATTGATTTTGGGGTATTTTAAAATCGGAAACAACTGTGTTCAACGGTCGATCCCTGCATAGGATAGGTAGGGTCACACCCTTTGAACCTTCCCTCGTGAAGATACATTTACTCTACTGGCTGTACGGTGAACGCGATGTCCTTGAACCGACTGCCGTTTGTGTAGACGATGACATATCTCACACAGGAACTCCCAACAATGCTTTGTTTCTCATGATTGTGCCCATTTTGGTCGTGGGTCACCATTCCTGGTTCTGTAAGAGTTTGTGAAGAATTGTGCCCATCAATTCTCCTTTGAACGACCCTCACTTCTATCTCACATAGGTGATTCTTTCCGAGTATCCGCATACTCACATATGTCAACCGACATTCGAATCATTAAAGCATTTAACATGCTAACCTAGTGCGGGAGCCACTGTTTCTGACGAGGAGCGGTATGGAGTCCAAGACCCCCGCAAGTGACACGCTCCGTTCCATAATTTAGTTGTCCCATTGAACCTAGGTGCCAGCTAGGTTGGGTGTCCACTATAGAACTTTATACCAAGGGCTTTAGACCCATTCCTCGTCTCAACCTCGTCCCAAAACCAAAAAAGAAGGGAAGAAAGATGGTAAGTACGAGTCACACTAGTACAAAATTGAGAATACAAGACCCACTTTCCGAGACACCTTTACGAAGAAGGTGTTGTAGAAAGAAATGCTAAAACTTTATTTGCCACCTCCCAAAATGTTAGGAACGTTGTGACCTAGGTTTCCCAGGATAAAATGTACTACGGTTCGCCGTTTGAGCACCAAACGAAAGAACCCGACGAACTAGAGCATGGACAGAACACAGTTTCAAGAAAGAGTAGGAGTAAAGTTTTGGAGAAGAAAAGGTGAGTCGTGTGTTGTCTCTCTTGTTCACTTCTTCACTCGTTACTCATCGTAAAAACCTACTGCTTTCCCCTTCTTATATAGGGATGAAGCCTTTTTAGTCAAACCTTTTTTAATCAAGCCTTTTAAAGTGGATGATGTTATCATATCTGTGCTTGTTTTTATAGTTATTTTGAATCATCTCGGTAATTAAGTTCTTTAATTTTGCTTATTTAATACATGTTTTCCTTGCTATTATCATTTAATTATGATTCGCACTTGTTTTGAATGTTTTACGGTGTTTGTTAGTGTTTTTGAACCATTTAGTCAAGATATGCGAAAGGGGACTTCAAGAATGTGTTTGGAACAATTTTGGACAAGTTCGAACCCAGAGAACTCGACGCTTTAAATTTCTAGAAAGTATTGTGTGCTGGTCTCGACGCATCGAGCGGATGAAGTCGCGACACACAATTACAGAAGTTGGCGCGAATTGCAATCTCAAATTTCAAAAGGGGCGGCGTTTCTTTCCAAATCAAATGCAATGTTCAAATTTTAAAATATCACTGACCCATGCAATGAAATAAGGAAATTCTCAAAATAAATTGTAGCACTTTCCAATTCGGTAATTGATTCGGCAATTTCTTAATAAAGAAAGGAAATCCTAATTCCTCCGGATTTGACTTCTAGCTATAAACCCACATTCCTCAACTCTGAAGAAGTTTATTTTTAGAGTTTTTTGGAGACAAGAAATAAATACAAGAGCCAAGAAAAAATCGCATGATTAATTCTTGTACTCTTTTGATAATTTGCTATGTATAATTTAGCCATGCTTGGCTAAATTCTTTAAGGATTTGGGGTGAATTTGTTTATGAACTTATATGTTCGTAATTTCTAATAATTTATAGTTTGATTTTATTTTGTTTGCAATCTTGTTTTAATATTTGTTGTTGGTAATTAAAGACCTAAATTACTAGCTTCATAATCATGTTGTGTCTCCAATGGGAGTTCGTTGAGACATAAATTAGGGCACACATGATTGCACCTAATGGTTGGACCTTGGGAAATGAGAATTATTGGGGAATCTTATTCTAGATTGTTGCCAATCGGGAGAAGGTAGTAATTGGGAATAATTGAATGCTGATCTTCGATCTTATCAGGTGTTTAAGCCACGGGGAGTGGAAATTCACAGGTAGAAATTAAGGAGTAATTCTGTTCCACTTTTGCATTCCCATACAAATTTTAATTCCAAACTAAATATTAAAACGTTAATTGGCATTAGGTGATTAAACATTGTGATCCCAAGAATCCTGTTTTGCTCTATTGTTTACAAAACTTGTTATTTATTTTATTCTGTTTGTTATTTTATGCAATCACCCAACCTTAAAGTTTGTTCGGACTAGTTTCATATGAGTAACCTGTTAGGAACCTTGTATTAGGATTTTGATGATACCAATGTAATGTAGAAAGTAGACCCCTAACTCTACGTTTTTCTTGTATCGCCACTTCGTTCTAGATGGAAGTTGCCATGACTCATATGTAATCTGTTAAGTTAGATGAACACACGAAAAGAGTTATGATTAGAAGATAGGCTGATCAAGACGAAAGAAGACTCCACAGCAACGAAAGAAGAAGTTGTCAACGAGAAGACAGTCCTTTTCAAGACAATCCCAAACAAGCGTTCTTCTTCTCCTCAACAAGAAGAATGTTCTACCTGTCTGATTTGACAACATCCTAGGACAATAAGGACCTCAACTCATGGGACACATTCTCCAAAGAGCATTAATGAAGCTGTACTATCTCTGGAGCTAAAAGACAAAAACATCATGTCTCCCATACCTTCAACAGCTACATAGTACAATCCATTAATGGAGCATTAAATGCATGGGGCTCCATGGTCTTTGTGTTAAAAGGTTCGAAATTTCATCTCCCTCCAACGGATGAATTTTCATCACCTATATAAACCAACCTTCATCAACTAAGAAGGTGCTGGTTCATTATCACTCGACTCACTCTCTGCAAAAAGCTCTTGAAAGTTAACATTCCAAAGCCTTTGCGAACCAGTTCTTGAGGTGTTAAGACATTTGAAGAAGATCATCCATCACTGTCTTACATCTTAGAAGAAGTCTTGAATTCATTGAAGCAATCATCCCACGGCTGTCAACTTCACAGTTGGAAAATCCAGAAATCATTTTTCTCTACCAACCTCAACTTAGAAGAAGAAGTATAGAGGCGGAGTAAACTCTAGGAGTTGAAAAACCTACGAAGGTTGTCCGGCTTAGTGATCAAGGAAGTCTTTGTGTAATTGTACTAAAGAGTGATAGTGCAATCCTTCCAGCGGTTGTGGAAGAAGAGTGGAAGTAGGCAAAGTTTGACTGAACCACTATAAAAATCTCGTGTCCTCTTCTCTTTACTCACTGCTTTAGTTTCCGCTCTCACATCATTTCAACTAATACGATATTTCGCAACACATCAAACTCGTGCAAAGCATCTCAAGCACTCCTATCCGCTGCGCCTATCTCACCGAAAGGTGTTTTTAGGACTTTTTCTTTACAAGAAAAAGAGAGTCTATTCACCCCACCCCTCTCCCCTCTAGACTCACCATATATTCTATCGGGACCAACATAACCTAGTAGCTAGTGATTAGTATCCCATCTCGACAACCAAATACTCCAGGTATTATTTGTTTGCCTCAAATTACCGCAATCAAAATTGCCATCACTAATAATTGTACCACAAAATAATTACTTAAAATGTCATTTTAATACTATTTTCAGTACATATTGCAGGTTCTTTATATCTTCTCCAAGAAAGAAAATAGGAACGCTATACTTCTCCGGAAGATTGCTGATGTATGGCCACCAATTAAAAAGAACCTTTTCTTGCTCTTTCTTGCAGGAGCTTCAAACCCAATTTCATAGCCCATAGCTCTGCCAAATGCTTTACTTCTTATATTCAAAACTCAAAAGCCTATTTGTGAAGAATTCAGTCACCAACCTATACTCAAAAATTATATATAACCTACTCCATATGTACTAACAAATAACAAACAGGTTTTCAATCCCATAAAATGAGTATTAAAGCGATGATCGATGACAAACAACACAATATGTGACACTGATGAAGGAAATGATTTTATCAAAGACTGACGTCCAAGGTTACCTATCATGAAATAACCGGATTAACTCATAGTAGGCCAAAACAAGCTCTGATATTATATAATCTAATATTAAGCCAAGATTAGGCTGAACCAACCCCTGCAAATTGTACATTGACAATGTGACATGACAAGAGAAAGAAAATCATTTTTTATTTTTTTATGCTTATGTGTATTCACAATGGATAGAGAATTTGCTAAATTTGCAATAAGAGAGAAGGTTTGCAAATGAGAAAAGTCTTGCAAAAGGACGCCCACTGCACAGGCACAAAACTTTTGATTTCAATTCTTTTCCATTTTTATTATTTCTTTTCATATTATTTTATTATTATATTTATAATTTATAATATAATATTAAAGTGGAACTTATTTTTAAAAGTGATAGAAATTTGTAGGAGGTAGAATAAATAGTGAAGAATTTGTAAAATGATGATATAAAAGTGGGACCCATTTTAAAAAGTTAGATAGATTTGCAGGGATAATTTCAGCCTTACTCACTAGCAATTTATATCCTACACCACGGCGCGCGTTGCACTGTGCGCCCAGATGCAAACGACGTCGTTTTAATTTTATTATTATTTTTTTTAAATTTCCGCCCCAGTGAATGTCAGTTATTTTTTCTCTAAAAAAAAACTCATATTCAAAAATGTACATAATGTTTATACTAGAATACACATAATTGTATAGATGAATGTACATAATTATATATACAAAATATACATACTCTTTTTAAAAGATATACACATAATCTAACATAATACATAATAAACATAAACTTTTAACATAATACACATCAACTCTTAACATAATACACACAAATTTTCTGATTCGGATGTACATAATTGTATAAAAAGAATGTACATAATTGTATAAAAATGCACATAACTGTATGAACAAATACACATAATTGTATGCACAAATACACATAATTGTGTGAAAAAAAAAAAAACGCATAATCTCAGCAACTTCCTACAGCGCCTACCAAAACGTCGTCGTTTTGGGAGGCGCGCGGCGCACTATGCGCCGTGGTGTAGGGTATAACGATTGTTACTCACCACAGACAACCAGGTGAACTCAAAGTGAACCAAACAAGCTTTGATATTATATAATCAAATATTGAGCTAAGATTAGTCACCATGGACAACCAGGTGAACTCAAAGTGGACCAAACAAGCGGCAAATTATGCTGTGCATGGTGCACACGGTTGCAAAAACGACGTTATTTTGACTAAAAACGCGCGTCCCACTTAAAAAACTAGAAACACATTATGTTGTGCATAATTTGAACTAAATATCCAGATGAATGAAAAAAAAACAATTTCGATTTCCGTCTAAATATCCATAATGAATGAACTAAATTAAAAATCCAGAATGAATGAACTATATAGTTCAAATTATATATGACGGGAATCGAAACTGATTTTTTTTTTTAAGTGGGAGGGGCGTTTTTAGTCAAAACGACATCGATTTTGCAACTTTGCAACCGTGTGCACCATGCAGCATAACGATTGCAAACAAGCTTTGGTATTATATAATCTAATATTGGGCCAAGATTACTCCCACCACAACAACCAGGTGAACTCAAAGTGAACCATACAAGTTATAATCTAATATTGGGTCAACCTTACTTAACACGGACAACCAGATAAACTCAATGTGAACCAAATAAGCTTTAATATCATATTATGATCTAATATTAAGCCAAAATTACTTAAACAGATAACCATGTGAGCACAAAGTGGGCCAAACTAGCTTCTCATATTATGATCTAATATTTGGTCAAGCTTACTCAATTATAGACTATAATACACATCAATCAAACCACATTAAAAAGACTGAATCAAATTTAGTTTATATATTCTATTTCTTTTTATAACATCTATCTTACATTATACTCAATTTTTCTATCAATTCATACTAAGGTTGCAAAACACGTTAGGCACCCCTAGGCGCCGATTTATTTTTTATTTTTTATTTAAAAAAAACAAAAAAGTATAAAAATCATTAGTTAAACATAAGGTTCTTCTAGTTTAATCAATCAAACAGTTTAATGAATAAATAAACTAAAATTAGCTGATAAGCTAACTATATTACTAAACTGGTCATAATCTAATATTGGGCCAATGTTACTCACCACGGACAACTGAGTAAACTCAAAGTAGACCAAACAAACTCTGATATCATGTTATAATTTAATATTAGGCCAAAATTACTTACACGGACAACCCGGGTGAAGTCAAAGTGGATCAAACAAGCTCTTCATATCATGTTATAATTTAATATTGGGTAAGTTTACTCAATTGGACTATAATACATATGAGTCAACACACTAAAAAGACTGAATCAAATTTAGTGTATATATTCTATTTCTTTGTATAATATCTATCTTACATTATATCAATTTTTCTATCCATTCATACACTATAGCACACAGAAGAATGTCTCCTTTTCTTTTAGTAAATATACAATTCAATATCAAAACTAAAAATTGATATTACTGAAACACAATTACATACAAAAAAAAAAAAAAAAAAAAAATGGACTTCAAAAAATAAATGAAATGAAAGAAAAAGACACCAGGACTTGTTGCAGCCAGTTTGGGCATGGGAGACATCAGATTCGACCGGACCAAATTGCAGCGGGAGGTGGTCCGGGAGGGCAATGAGGTCAGATCCTTTGGGGATATCATCAGAACCAACGACGCCGAGGCCATAGGGCTCTGAGATTGCGATCTTCACCGTCGGTGCACAAACCCACCTTCTCTCTTGACGCATTTGAAGAGGTCCGGCGCTGCGAGCCAGCCTCGAAGAATAGAGGGTGGCGGAGACGGCGGCGCAGTTAGAGGCGGAGGTGTGTGGGCGAGGCAGCCATTAGCGTCATCTTATTCGGCATGCCTTAACTCAGAGTCAGCATCAGCCTCTGTGATAAGCCTAACAAAGAGATTGGGCTTTCCGCTAGAGAAAGTTCACATATTTGGGCCGACATAATTAATCCACAACAGCAAAGAAAATTAGAAATTTAAACCCAATCTCATATATTCTTTTTTGGGCGACAGGGCAAACCTGCAATCACTACTTAAAGGTAACTAACTTAACAAATAATCAATTCCACTTCCCAAAAGAAATAAAATAACAATAATAACAATAACAAAACAACATCAACAAACATTCAATTCCAACTCTCAAAAGGAAATAACTATAACAAAAAAACAATAACAATAGCAGTAACAACAGCATCAACAATAACACCAAGTCTTGTGTGAAATGCGGTTATTTTCAATGTTTAAGCTAATGCATTCCTACCAAAAATTGGAGTTTGATCTTCTTGAGTGCGACCAAAACATCTTTCATGCTAATCCTTTCCTCAGGTGGCATCTTCACAGCATCTCAAGGCTACTTTCATAACAGAAGTAACACATTCTACATGCTTGGTGAATATCTCAATTTGATCTTGAGGCAATAAATTCAAGTCTATGACTGAGTTTTGCATTGGTAGAAGACTCTACCAAGCACTTTAAGGTGAATCCCCAGAGAAAATGTTATCACTTGGTTTCATCCTCTGAGAATGTCTCCATTAACACAATACCATAGCTGTAAACGTCACTCCGAATTGATACCAGCCTTGAGAGCCGTACTCTATAAATTATAATTGAAAGATAAAATATATCTATTCATCACAGAAAAAATAAATAAAGGAAAAAATTATATGATTAATAAGTATGAAGAAGATATGAAATTTGAGGTCGACACCTGGAGCAATATACCAAATGTAGCCAAGGTCCTTGTATGTGCCATGCTTTGCTCATCATCTAGGAACTTAGCTATCCCAAAATCACTGACATGACCAACCATTTCTTCATTTTAGCAAAATATATACTGGGCCTTCAAATCCAATGAATGATGGTCAAAATAATCATGGTGAGATACCCATTGCTGATGCCACATCTATCATTATATCCCGTCTTTGACGTATATCCAATAAATTTTATTAGTGAAGCCAATTATCTAGACTTCCGTTAGGACATGTATCGAGCACCAAAGCCTTGAAGTCTAGATTTGAGCAACTACTGATTCTCGACAAAGTTTCGATGTCGTAAGTTACGCATTACATCACATTCACTCAAAACTCTTGAGTGCACCTTGTATTTCCAAGTCAAAACCTTAATAGCACAAGAAGTCCCACTTGAAATATTCCTTTGTAAACGAACTGAAGCTACCTTTCCCAAGCAAGTTGTATCACTAAAACCATTTGTCATGCGTTGCAAATCATATATGAAATCCTTTGGTGGATGCACCGCGATGGCAGATCGTTTTCTAATGATATGTTGGTTCTCTTCTTTCTTCTTCCAAATACAATAATCACAACAACTGCCATAGTTGAATTGATAGAAAAAATACACTGATAAAAATGTATTTTCTCCTTACTTTATGAAGATGATGATGAGGAATTGGGTGCACTGATGAAACCAAGGAGCCCACATAATGCTTGGTTTGACATAAAAGATTGGTTGGTGAAGTTTGCAAAGGACCTCCACTAGGGACTTTTCCCCTTAGCATGTTGTAGGAAACATTGAAATGTTTGAGATGCAAAAGCTTTTCAAATGATTTTGGAATCTCACCAAGTAAATTGTTAAATGATAGATCCAATTCTGCTAAGTTTAACATGTTACCAAGTGATTTTGGAATCAAACCTTGCAAACGATTGTGTTCCAAAGAAAGATTTTGTAGCATCTGCAACGCTCCAGTGTGCTAGGAATATTGCCCATAATTGATTGCTGATAGATCCATGAAGATGGGGACTTCAAGTTTCAATTTCAAAAGCAATGAACCATTTATTGAGTTGGTAGACAAATCAATTCCAATAGATCTTTGAGACTCCATAAACTTCAGGTATCGTGGAAGTCAAGTTGTTTGAGTTAGATAAAGTATCTTAATGAAGTAATATTCCAAGACAATCAGGAATTTTTCCTTAAGTCTATTACTTTCCAAATCTAACTTGCCAAATTTGGGAGATAGCAAAGCTCTTTGGAATTGATCCTTGCAACTTGTTACCTTGAAGACGTAATATCTGAACCTTTGATAGCCTCTTCATGCTTGTGGGAATAAATCCTCCCAAGTTGTTTTCATCTAAATATAAATATATTATGTTGCTCAAATTCCAATTTCTGGGGGTATAGTTCCCATTATCCCACAACTCCCAACTCAATAATTTCAAGTTTACTTGAAAAATTTCCTATAGAGGATGGAATTATTCATTTAGATAATTTGCAGTAAAAACACATTCTTAACTTCCTGCATTTTGTTAAGGAACTAATAAAACTTAGCTCTTTATCAAATCCTGATGTCGGGCTATGCAAATTGTTT
Source organism: Ipomoea purpurea (assembly GCA_009835305.1). Lineage (NCBI taxonomy): Eukaryota > Viridiplantae > Streptophyta > Magnoliopsida > Solanales > Convolvulaceae > Ipomoea > Ipomoea purpurea. The sequence continues at coordinate 17,075 of VALG01013658.1, forward strand.
GGATTCTAGATTCACCACTTCAACGATCTTAGATCACCGAAAAAACTTGGAATGAAACCCACGAATTCATTTTCAGCTATATCTAAAATTTCAAGTTTAGATGCATTCACAAGAAATGACGGTATTTCCCACTCAGTTTATTCGACCAGAAATATTCCTATTAGATTGGTACACTCATCTTACACTTGACTGTAACTTTCCTGACAATTATTAAGTTCAAGTGATACCCTGGATAACTCTGATATGTTGAATATTCTTGTTGGGAGGACCTATTATTTGTTTGACTAGATATAAATGTTGCAAATTGTTAAGGTCACCCATTTCTAGCGGTATTGTCCCTGTAGAGATTTGGTGATAGAATGCTTTAAAATACACCAATGACAATTGCATATAAGCTAACTAGAAGTATATATTGAACCTAGAATTGCAAGCATGCATTTCAGAGGCAAAAGTAGACTTCTACTCCTAATAAGTAGAATTAACGAAAGTTAATTGTAATTTATTATATTAGCTTGGTTCAATTAACTTGACCTCAATTGTAAATTGTAATATTATTTAAATTTTTTTTATATTTATATCTTTTATTATAAAAAGTGATTTTTATTTATTAATTATTATTATCTCTAATATTATTGTTTTTAATTGTAAATTATTCATAATTCTAAGGGCATTACTTTTATATAGTACGTATAATGAGGTTATTATTATTATCATCTAAATATTATTAATATTAATTCGTTTCATTGTTTATCAACTTTTCTAGCAACTTGTTATAAAGTTATATTTTATATGTAGCATGTGCATTGACAATATTCTTACTAGTTTTTATAGGGAAAATATTAAATATATTAGGATATCTTCAAATATACGGAGTAATAAATTTTTTTATGTAAAAATAATGTATCACTTATCAACAATATGTGTAATACTTTTCAAAGCAATGTAATACTTTTCATAATAAACATATATAACATAATAATATAATAATAAAATAATAATATAAATAATAATAATAATAATAATAATAATAATAAAGTATACTGTTTCCAAAGAAATATTTCAATTGGTTCCACAACTCTTGAGGTTCTATCATTTTTATGCAAAATTTAATTTAATTTGTGCCTAACTTTGTTATATTTATCAATTTTGTCTTTCCGCCCAAATTTTATGGCGAAATGTCTGAATAGTTATATTATTAGGGCAAAATCGTATCCCAATGAAAGATCTTCAATATCTAAACAAAAGAAATCATATTAAGAAAAAAACGGATTTGTCAATTGCGCGCTATAAATCACGTCTTCCCCGATAATTCCATCGATCAAACACCCATAAGATATTGATTTTCAATGTTTTATTTAGATAATTGAAGATCTTTCCTCTGATGACAATTTTACCCCTAAAAATATAAATTTTGTACATTTTCACCATCAAATTTTGGCGAAGCTAAGGACGACCAAAATTGATAAAAATAACAAGGTAGACACCAAAATGAAAAAATTAAAACGTACACCAAAAGGAGAACCTCAAAAGTCTTAGACAAAATGAAATTTATGCGTTTCCAATGAAGTATAATTTTCAAAGAAATAACATTTCATAAACGTTTATATATGTAATAGCTTGGTATCTTCAAATATAGTATTCTAAATTATCTAAATATATACTTACATGAGACATGTAATACTTTAAAGATATACATACTTTTTGTACATGCAACATTGTAATCATTTTCTCAATTAAAAGAATAATGTTTTTTTTTCAGTTTAAAATATTATATTTTCTCAATCAACGAGTAATACCTTTTAAGAATAAGTAAGCTTTGGAAGTCAAACAAATGACACCTCTATTATAACTAAAAAATTGAGAAAGAATGTAAGAGCAGGAAAATATAATAATCAACGTTACACAAGTACTCACCAAATAATTGGCATGCGTTAATGGAAAGAAT